>JAJJMC010018788.1:3814619-3882233 GCA_023531435.1 Papaver californicum
AGTTAAAATGATTGAATAAGTTCAAATTTTTGATTTTGAAACCCAAATTTGACCTTAAAACTCAAAGCTACAAAGGATGGTTTACGGTTGGGTTTCCAGCCAAAACCCAACCGTAAGTATATGATGAAATTGTAACTAAAACTAACACATCAATTCCCAAGGATTTTACGGTTGGGTTTTGAGTCAATACCCAACCGTAAAATCCATTTGAGGAAAGTTTTGGGTCGTTTTTGAAGTTTTTTTGGGTTTGCAAATAGAGCCGTTGAAACCTTGTACGACCCATTTTTCAAAATAGAGCCGTTACACTTCTGGTTTATAAGTGAAATAGTTGAGTACATATCCAACCCATCCATTTTTTAAAAAAAATAAACCTTTATTTTACAACAATCATCTCCAACAAAACTAGTACTCTAACATAGTGGAATATGGGTCAACCTGGGATTAAAAATCCAGATTTTTCTTTGGATGAAGATTTATGTATTTGCCGCAACTATGTATTATTTTTTCTAAAAAGAGGAGAAGAACGAAGGCAAAGTGGTATAACGAGTCCGAGTTATTGGCAAACAATCCATGAAAACTTTTGTTCTGAAACCGGCAACCCTTATAACCGTGATCACGTCAAGTTGATTTGTCGATATAACACTACACACCGATACGTAGAAGAATTTATGGCATTAGTTCGTATTATTGGTGAACTACGACTTAGGAGTGAAACCGAAGATGAGGTGTTACAGAGATCTCTTCAGGAATGGAGGAGATGGAAAATATGGCCCTTTTTATACCTACCTCATTATCACATCCTAAAGGACTTTTTGCTCACTCGCAAACCTATTTATTAGTTCTTTTGTAATGCCATTTAGGTTTGTTAGTGGTAATTTCAATTGTATCCCAGGTTACTTTAATGATTTCATGGTTTGTAATGTGGTCAAAGTTATGATGTTTACATAAATTTTGTGTTTTGAACCCAATTTTGAGAGTATTGAAATTCCAAAAAAAGGTTAACAAGAATATTTTACGGTTGGGTTTTGAGTCCAAACGCAACCGTAAACCTGGCTGACATTACTTATGATAATTTTACGGTTGGGTTTGGAGTCCAAACCCAACCGTAAAACTGGGTGAAAATTTGTGTGACAGTTTTACGGTTGGTTTTGGAGTCAAAACCCAACCGTAAAACTGGGAAAAAAAATTCGGGAAGGTTTACGGTTGGGTTTTGACTCCAAACCTAACCGTAAAATTATCATAAGTGTGTAGTGACAGGTTTACGGTTGGGTTTACCGTAAACTTGGGTAAATTTTGTAGTGACACATATGATATTATAAATTTTTCATTTCCAAAAAACTATATTCATATTATGATTCCTCCAACATACATATGATATTGTTACTACCAATATTAAATTTAGTGAATATTACTATATTATCATTCCGACTCCGAGTCAGAAACAAATGATATGAATTGAAAGGTCGGGGAGGGTTTTAATGCCTTCCAGAGTTCGAAATTTTGCTCGAACCGGTGACACCAACACTTGGCGATGTCACCGTCGTATCCATCCTGTAATGGGGGTAATGGACTTCCTTCTTTCAACTTGAGACCGACAAAATGGCAGTTCTGCACCAGCCCAACCACACATCTTCCATTAGCCAATTGTTCGACAAATGTTGATCTTGTTGGTGCAAATGTAAAACAATATCCATTTGAGATATAATGGATGACGCAATTGAAAGCGTTGGTGAGGATTTGGCCACATATTGGCATGCTCATCCAATACTCCCTAGTGCAATTCTTGTTGCCTATTAAACGCCTTTCGAGAGCGATGAACTCCTCGTTTAACAACAACTCTTCATCTCTATATGCACACATCATTAGCTTGTATAAATCCGGGTAAGAGCGTAGTTCAACCGATGATTTATGCCTTACATAAGTTACTTCGTCCATACCCAACCCTGTTGCTCCGCTAAATGGTCCAACGTGTTCGATGAATACATGGTATCCACAATTACCATCACCGACAACATCGTCGGTGGCCTTTATGTATGGAAGAAAAAAAGCCGGAAACGATGACATATAATTTTCACAAATAATGTGCTCGGTTCAGACGATTTTGCCATTCTCAATTCTTGAAAAGTTAGATGGAAATTGCATCAATCCTCTTGCAATCCGGATCGTATGTGGCTCTTCAAACACTAATGTATTTCCTTTAAGTTTTTCTTTTCTTCTTGATAATTCTTTCATACTAACTCTTTTTTTTTCTTTCTAATTCCTTCATACTTACTCTTCTTGAGTTTGGGTGTGCAAGAACTTTTCCCTTGGCACCAAGTTCAATTGTTGAACTTTCTTGAGTGGGAACTGCAAGACCTTTTCCTTTAATATCTACTAGACTTGGTCCCCTTGTTCCGTTTGACTTCTTTTTCGTTGAGCATCATCCTCCTTCTCATCCTCTGCTTCATATTCCTTTTGCAAATGCTCAAATGCAGAAGGGTTTCTTTTCTTTGATTCTTCATGCAATTCCCTAGCTTTTTTGCGTCCCACGGCCCTCGATTCTTTGGTAGAAGGCCTACCTTTTCTCTTCCCTCTAATTGGTTCCTTGACAGCGTACCTTGTGTGCGGAAACACGAAGTAACTCAACTTCGTCAACCAAATTTGCCTTTGTGCCTTATTTAATGTATCGTATTTCTTGGCTAGAGCCTTTCCAACGTGGGTGTCGGCAAACGATGCACCAAAATCTTGCTCGACGATGGGTTCATCGAAAGACAATTGTTGCCAAAACGGATCAATATCTTGAATTGGGATCACACCGTCTTCTTCGTACTTGGGCATCATATGCCGGCAGGGAAGTCCCAAACTTGACATGTTAGGACAAACACACTCTTCTTCTCCGTGTAAGTTGCCCAATCTATAGTGCTTTACTTCGTACATTATCTTCTCAATCGCACAATGCGACACGTTATAACAAATACTTTGGAGCAATGGTTCGTCTTTATAGCTGACGCGTTTTCTAGTAAGGCTTTTTTCAAAAAATTCCTTAACTCTGTCAAGGTCACGGAGAAAATAATCGTGCATCGCTTCGAAGACCGTAACAGACCCACCATCACAATTATAAAGCTTCTTCTTCATTCTGTTATGAGATGACTCCACGGTACTTGTAGCTTGGTTGTCAAAGTGCCTATATTGGTTTGTGAACGCCGCTACAAACTTCTCTTTGTGCGGATTCAACCAATGGTCCATCAAATAATTCATAACTTTTGGATAATTACTCCAATGCAAGCATAACATACGAACATTTTCTTCATAATCTTCCTTGGTGATAGACCATGTCAAAGCGCCCCATTCAGTTTGGAAACTAGCCCATTTTAGTTCCGCCAACTTGTCGTCCTCCTCGAATTTTTCTTTGGTCGTTTCTTGTTATGAAACCGGCAATTTCTTAATTCTGTCCATCTCGCTTTTCTTTGTTGGCCGAATAATCGTTTTGCACTTGGTTTGAATATTGTTCCACAAGTGGAACGTGCAAAGAAGATGATGAGCATCTGGGAATACCCTTGCAATGGCATTCATCAAGCCTTGTTCTTTGTCGGTGATAATTACCTTAGGGGTATATCCTTCACATAGAATAATTTAATTTGTTCCAATGCCCACACATAGCTTTCTTCGAGCTCGTTTCTCAAGAATCAAAAGGCAACATTAAACGGGGACTTGGTAGAAGTTTGGCCTACAACATTCAAAACCGGAAGCTCATACTTGTTAGTTTTATACGTGCAATCCATCATAAGCACTTGATGGGAGCACCGTGCTAACTTTATAAACTCGGGATGAGCCAATATAATATGCTTAATTTCTTTATTCTCATCTTCTTCGTGAAACATGGTGTAGTTTTTCGTCTCCCCCAAGTACAAAAGTTGTTGGATCGGGTCCCTTTCTTCCCATTTCTCACGCTTCAACTTGGCTTTGGCGTTGTAGATTGTCTCCAACGTAGACATATTATTTGAGTTTATTTTCTTCAAGTGCCCGAGTATATCACTGGGTTTCAAACGCTTATCCGTCATATCGTCTAGGATGAGCTTTTCTTCCTCGGTAAGCCGTTCCGTAGAAGGATGCATTAACAAAGTCTCTGGTGGTAGGTGGTTGTGACGACCATATACAACTGTAGACAAGAACCATTTATTCTCGTTGTTGGTACGAAATTGAAGCTTGAAAGGACATCCCGTCTTCTTAGTGAAAGTTTTTCGCTTGATCTTCGTCTTTGGTACATACTCAGTACCCTTCTTCGCATGTCTTGTGTATTGTCCACTACACTCACAAACCATTTGAAAGCGGTTGTGTTTTTGTTGGTTGTTACAAACAATCACACACATGATGAGTTTCCCATATTCTGTAGCCCACTTCTTTGCATCATGTTTTTTATCCCATGTCTACATGGTCCATGAACAGAAAGTTAGGAGAAAAAAAATGGCAATAGCTATATTGTCGAAAGGGATTAACAACTTATCTATAACCTACCAGGTCGTTCAAATAGTGATACGTAGTATCTCTAGTTTCAATATCATTTGGAGGAGGCTGATCATACATTGGTTGAGGTACAACCACGAGCTAAACAAAAAAGATCAAGGCATTACGCAACAAAACACTAAAACCAATAAGTTTACTGTGGGGTTAGAAGCGTCAGACCCAACCGTAGAAGCGTCAGACCCAACCGTAGAAGCACGGACCCAACCGTAATACAACAAAAAAAATTCAAACAATTTTACGGTTGGGTTAAAGAGTCAAACCCAACCGTAACAAGTGCAATAAATACCCATGCATGTAATTAGTTATGGTTGGGTTTGTGGTAAATACCCAACCGTAAAACTGTGAAAGTGTACTTTTCATCCATCAAATGTACAGTTACGGTTGGGTTTCTCAAGACAACCCAACCGTAAACATGGCGGAGTCACAAAAAAAACTCACTATTATGTACCTCATTTCATCAAATATCAGCAAAAAATGACAAAGAGTTTAAGTTAGAGGCATACCTGACTACTCTCGGCAGTTGAATCTTCACTTTGACGACTACTTTCTCCATTTGGTTTAGTTTCAGCATCACAACTTTCACTTAAAACCTCTCTACCATCCAAATAATCATACATAGTTGGGTCTCCCTCAATGGGTATGTAGAATTCAGTTTGGCAATCATACAAGGATTCACCCTCCACAAATTTGCCACTAGAATCACTCATTTTGTGTTTTTCAAAATTTTGGTTAAAACTCTCTTATCTTTCTTCTACTTTTCCCACAAACAAAAAACAAATACAAGACTGATTTATGCATAAAAAATGAAGAATATAGGATATGAAGATGATCATTTACGGTTGGGTTCGATGCCTCAACCCAACCGTAACTACAGTTCCACTAAAAAAACTAATATTTACGGTTGGGTCCGATTATTAAACCCAACCGTAATATAATTTGTACTTAAACCACATATTTGTTACGGTTGGGTTTCATTACAAAACCCAACCGTAAAAGCGTATGCACTAAAACTAACACTAGAATTTAGGGTTGGGTTCTAAGACAGAACCCAACCGTAATATAATTTGCACTAAAACCACATATTTGTTACGGTTGGGTTTCATTATAAAACCCAACCGTAAAAGCGTATGCACTAAAACTATGACTAGAATTTACGGTTGGGTTCTAAGCCAAAACCCAACCGTAAATTCTACTGGATAACTAAAAATTGGATTTTCTCGTTTGTGTGTTTTTCGGTTTTTCTTTGTTTGAATGACCGAATTTACCTTCAATCTAGTTAAAATGATTGAATAAGTTCAAAATTTTAATTTGGAAACCCAAAATTTACCTTTAAAATCAATGCTCCAAGGGATTGATTACGGTTGGGTTTTTATGGAAAAACCCAACCGTAAGTGCAAGTTGAAATTGTAACTTAATTTGGATTTTACGGTTGAGTATTCTGGATAACCCAACCGTAAATAATCCCTGAATAGAGACAAAAATAGACAATTCCAACGGGTTTTTTATTTGAAAATATAGCCGTTGGGTATTTTTTTCCCTATAAAATACCACCTTTCCTTGTCACTTTCTCATTATTCTCTATCCCTTTCATTCTCATTATAATTCTAGACTTTCCAACTCATTCTCACCATACCCTTTCAACCATTAAAAATGGTTCGATACACGAATGATGAAGATGTTGCAATTGTTCGAGGGTTGCTTACGATGATAGAGCACTCTTATGAGAGAGACTTCTATAACAACAATAACAACGTTGTTAGAGATGAAAATTGGATGGACGGTCAGGAGGACGATTCTTGGTGGGAGCGTGTGTTTGAAATGTTTGTGGCATTAGAGGGGAATGGATATCGGAGGACGTGGAGAACCATCAAGAGACGCTTTGAGGCGTTGTATGAAGAAATGGAAAACTTAAAACTGGAAATGAAAATGAGAGTTGAAGCATTTCCCGACGAAACCAATGTGGAAAGAGTAAGTGTGTCAATTAATAAATCGTTCGTTAAAAAGAGTTTTAAAATAATCAAACTTATAATTGATTTATTTTTTTCAGCATGTCATGGCTAGGGCGCAGTATAAAAAATATGGGAAGGAGTTTACGCATAAGGATTGCTATCGTATCTTGGAACAAAGTTTCTATCTTGAGTTTCGCCGTTATGATTAAGTGTTTAAGTGTTTAAGTGTAATCATCTAATGATCTACTGTATTTCGTTTCCTTTAGTTCTTCCTTTAATGTTAAAAATAAGGTTTTTAATAACTCTGGTATTTGATAAGAAAATGAACTAAACCCAAACATAACTAATTTTGTCTTAAAAACTCCTTCTTACGGTTGGCTTCGATGACTCAACCCAACCGTAACTACAATTCCTACTAAAAAAAATCAAATTTACGGTTGGGTTCGATTACTAAACCCAACCGTAAAATTAATTGTACAAACACCACAACTAGCTTACGGTTGGGTTTCAAGGCAAAACCCAACCGTAACTATATGATGAAATATGCACTAAAACTAACACTACAACTTACGGTTGGGTTCGATGACTCAACCCAATAACTACAATTCCTACAAAAAAACTCAAATTTACGGTTGGGTTCGATTACTAAACCCAACCGTAAAATAAATTGTACAAACACCACAACTAGCTTACGGTTGGGTTTCAAGGAAAAACCCAACCGTAACTATATGATGAAATATGCACTAAAACTAACACTACAAATTACGGTTGGGTTCGATGACCCAACCCAACCGTAACTACAATTCCTACTTAAAACTAAATTTTAAGGTTAGGTTCGATTACTAAACCCAACCGTAAAATAAATTGTACAAACACCACAACTAGATTACGGTTGGGTTTCAAGGAAAAACCCAACCGTAACTATATGATGAAATATGTACTAAAACTAACACTACAACTTACGGTTTGGTTTTACGCCGGAACCCAACCGTAAATTCTACTGGATTCTCAAAACTGTCATAATTTGTGTCTCCTTAAAGTACACAATTCCAACGGATTTTTTATTTGAAAAATCTAGCCGTTGGGTATTTTTTTCCCTATAAAATGAAACTTTTCCTTGTCACTTTCTCATTATTCTCTATCCCTTTCATTCTCATTATAATTCTAGACTTTCCAACTCATTCTCACCATACCCTTTCAACCATTAAAAATGGTTCGATACACGAATGATGAAGATATTGCAATTGTTCGAGGGTGGCTTACGATGATAGAGCACTCTTATGAGAGAGCCTTCTATAACAACAATAACAACGTTGTTAGAGCTGAAAATTGGATGGACGGTCAGGAGGACGATTCTTGGTGGGAGCGTATGTTTGAAATGTTTGTGGCATTAGAGGGGAATGGATATCGGAGGACGTGGAGGACCATCAAGAGACGCTTTGAGGCGTTGTATGAAGAAATGGAAAACTTAAAACTGGAAATGAAAATGAGAGTTCAAGCATTTCCCGACGAAACCAATGTGGAAAGAGTAAGTGTGTCAATTAATAAATCGTTCGTTAAAAAGAGTTTTAAAATAATCAAACTTATAATTGATTTATTTTTTTCAGCATGTCATGGCTAGGGCGCAGTATAAAATCAAATATGGGAAGGAGTTTACGCATAAGGATTGCTATCGTATCTTGGAAAAAAGTTTCTATCTTGAGTTTCGCCGTTATGATTAAGTGTTTAAGTGTTTAATTGTAATCATCTAATGATCTACTGTATTTCGTTTCGTTTAGTTCTTCCTTTAATGTTAAAAATAAGGTTTTTAATAACTCTGGTATTTGATAAGAAAATGAACTAAACCCAAACATAACTAATTTTGTCTTAAAAACTCCTTCTTACGGTTGGCTTCGATGACTCAACCCAACCGTAACTACAATTCCTACTAAAAAAAATCAAATTTACGGTTGGGTTCGATTACTAAACCCAACCGTAAAATTAATTGTACAAACACCACAACTAGATTACGGTTGGGTTTCAAGGCAAAACCCAACCGTAACTATATGATGAAATATGTACTAAAACTAACACTACAACTTACGGTTGGGTTTTAAGCCGGAACCCAACCGTAAATTCTACTGGATTCTCAAAACTGTCATAATTTGTGTCTCCTTAAAGTACACAATTCCAACCGATTTTTTATTTGAAAAATCTAGCCGTTGGGTATTTTTTTCCCTATAAAATGAAACTTTTCCTTGTCACTTTCTCATTATTCTCTATCCCTTTCATTCTCATTATAATTCTAGACTTCCCAACTCATTCTCACCATACCCTTTCAACCACTAAAAATGGTAACTACATACACGAATGATGAAGATGTTGCAATTGTTCGAGCGTGGCATACGATGGTAGAGCATGCTTACGATAGAGCCTTCTATAACAACAATAACAACGTTGTTTCACAAGAAGATTGGCATGAGGATCAAGATACTGATGCTTGGTGGAAGCGTGTGTTTCGAATGTTTGCGGCATTAGAGGGGAATGAAAATCATAAGACGTGGAGAGCCATCAAGAGACGGTTTGAGGCGTTGTATCGACAAATGAACAACTTAAAACTGGAAATGCAAATGAGATTCGAAGCACATCTCGACGAGAACGGTGTGGAAAAAGTAAGTTTGTCGATTAATAAATCGTTCATTAAAAAGAGATTTCAAAAATTCAAACTTATAATTGATTTTTATTTTTCAGCATGTGTTGGCTATGGAGCAATATAGAATCAAACATGGGGAGGAGTTCAAGCATACATATTGCTATCGTATTATGGAAACAAGTCGGGTGTTTGATTATCGCCATTATCTTTAAGTGTTTAAGTGTAATCATCCAATGGTCTATTGTATTTCGTTTCCTTTGTTTTTTCCTTTAATGTACTACTTTAAATCTATTACAATAAAATGAATAAGTTAAAAAGGTGTGTTTTAAACCCAATTTGAAGTATATTGAACATCAAAAAAAAAAAGTTAACAGGAGAATTTACGGTTGGGTTTGGACTCAAACTCAACCGTAAATCATGCTGAAATGCTTAGTGAAAGTTTTACGGTTGGTTCCAATTACTAAACCCAACCGTAAGATAATTTGTACAAACACCACAACTTGTTTACGGTTGGGTTTTAAGGCAAAACCCAACCGTAATTCTGTGTTGAAATTGTAACAAAAATTAACAGAATATGTTACGGTTGGGTTATAAGCCAAAACCCAACCGTAGATTCTACTGGATAACACAAATTTGGATTATCTAATTTGTGTGTTTTTCTGTTTTTCTGTTTTTCTTTGTTTGAATGACCCAATTTACCTTCAATCTAGTTAAAATGATTGAATTATTTCAAAATTTTGATTTTAAAACTCAAATTTAACCCAAAAAATCAATGCTCAAAAGGATGTGTTACGGTTGGGTTTTGCCTTAAAACCCAACCGTAACTATGGGAAAAAATGGTGTTCATCATTTTTCTTCTACTTACGATTGGTTCTGGTTGAAAACCCAACCGTAACTATTGGAAAAATGGTGTTCTTCATTTTCTTTTACTTACGGTTGGGTTTGGTTGAAAACCCAACCGTATATCTGGGGTGTTCTTGGTGTTACGGTTGGGTTCGACATGAAACCCAACCGTAAGTTTCTCTGAACAACAAAAAATCAATCTTTCAAATCCTGATTTCATCAAATTTGAGCCATAAAAAGATCAACAGTATAAGTTAGAGGTATACTCAATGCTACTATGGTTTATTGAATCAAAATCTAGGGTTTAAAAAAAAAAAAAATTCTTAAATTTCATCTAGTTTTTTTTCCCACCAAACACAAATTCAAAAGAAAAAAAATCATTTGATTAAGTAAAAGATTATGTTTAATTAATTTAATTTTTTAATTAGTTAGTGTAAGTAAGATTAACTAATCAGGGTGGTTTAGGCATTGTGAAAATATTATGGATAAGGGATTTTTTAGTTTTACTTCATAACGTCTCTATTTCATCTTATTATTGGAGCCCCTTTATTAATGTGGGAGCCCCTATATCATGCTTCGTTTTTATTTCTGATTTTGATTAAATGATCAATTTACGCTTTACATATACAAATGAATGATATGTGGGTGTTTAGGTGTTATACAAACAATTTGTTTTTGTTATAAAATTTTTCAGATTGAGTCACAATTATTTATAGGTTGGGTTCCGAACTAAAAATAAAAACCCGTAGAAAAAAATATGGAGTATTACGGTCATAGTCTCATAGAGGCGGTATAACTAATAGAGATGAACATCAGTTACATATGAATAGCTTCGCCAAACTACACTAAGAATCATATTTTAATTTGACAGTCAAAGCATGGGAAGAATGGCGAGGTAATTATTCTATGTAGATAAATTCCGGTTTCCTAATTACGAGATGATATGCATGATGAGCGACAGTCAAGATTCCAATAAGATATGTTAGTGAGTGTCTCCCATTTCACTTCAAAGCTAGTTAGCCTCACATCAATCTTTACCGGGGAAGATATATATGTGAGCCAACCAGGACCACTAGGTTGTATGCAGTTAGTATGTATGACCATTATATTTAGGCCTTCACTCAAAACCATGCCCAATGTTCACAGAGAACCTTAGAGTTAGGTACCATGCCCAATGTTCTAAGAACCTGCTATGAGTTCCTTGCATGCACTCAAATGAAGATGACAATAATTCCAGTCATATGTAGTAGATCAATATTTGGTTTCGGAATCTGTCATTTAGGCCCCATACATATATGGTGCCCCTCATGCTGGGGTTACACTTCCATGATTAAAGTTTTTGCAAAACTGAATTTTGAATATTTAAATATGTAATTGATAATTACGTACAAAAGATGTTTTTCCAGAATAAAATAAATAATATTGTTGCCCGGAATTGGAGACGTGAAACACATGCAAAAAGAGGGGAATCCGCATAAAAGATATCCGAGTCTTGATCAAGTAATAGTTCCTGTAGTGGTGCGACCGTGTGGGCTATGCAAACCCATTTCCTAGATTAAATTGTTGTAAAAAGTTTCTAATAAACGACGCCTCTGTTCCATGAGTATAACTATTCTCTTCCCATATAGCAGTATAGCACATTTTCCTTTTCTGACAAAAAAGAAAGAGAGTAGAATAGGATACCGTTTTGATAATAGTAAATTTTTCTTTTCCCGGTAAGTCACATGATTTCACTTTCCGTTTATCGGTTTATGCACAGTGCCTGGTTGTTGTATTAAAATTTGTAGGCATAAGTAGAATTTAGTTTAAAGGGTATTTTTGTTACCTATCTTGAAAAATAGTTAATTGACGTTACCTCCTCTAAAAATCGATAACCGGCCAAACATTATCTCACTTAATTTGTTACGACGCCAATTTTACATGCCAAGACATATGCGACCTATTCTGTGTGACTATTTCTTGTGCCAAATGTACATGCAAACTAAACTTTCTTTCGTCCTAAAATTAACTTAGTAGGTTTGTTGGTATAAGGGAAGCTTTTTAAATAGAATGCATTCCTTGATTTAAATTTTTTACTTAATTTTTTATTTAATTTTTCCACCATAAGATATAAGTGGGTGTATATTTTAAATAAATTGATTATATAATCTATAAAATCAGTTTTATGGGTGATAATTAAAATAAGATACTTTTATAATATCCAAACATCTCGTAGATACTTTTCTAATATCCAAAATTGGATATTTCACCAGATCCTAGTTTTCCTTTGCAACTGATTTTTGGACAGTTGGTCAAAATACCCTTCCTGGTTTTCATAGTAATCTGAATTGAATCATAATATTACTCTTCTCCTCTGCCACCTCGTTGAACATTGTTCCCAAGTTTGATTCATCTTCTTTAATATATAAAGTCTTTCTATCAATACCGCTAACAATCTACTTACCTGATATGAATAAAGTATAAAATATGAATAGTGATAAATGGATAGAGATTGTACCTTCTCTAATATAAATAATTATTGAAACCTCCTAAAAAAGGGATTCGTGTTAGTTTCTGGGTTTGAATAAGTAAATAAGAATGAGAAGAAGTTCTTCTTACAGGCATTTTATCATATAAGTAAGATTTGAAATCCAATTGACGACAAGTCTCAAAGGTCGGTTTTAGATAAAGAATATGCAGACAAATTGCAGGTGGATAGAAATCATATTTTTGCTTATCATCTATCCAAATCACGGTTTCCCAAAAAAACCACAGAAATTGAGATATAACATAATGACTATAATTTATCTACATCACCGGGAAGCTAGATCATTATCTGTGTAATTTTCTCTTGAATTCATAAATTGTTTTAAATAAAGAAAAAAGAAATTAAATAAAGATAAATATGTTTTCTCCATACAAACTTCAGTATTTCTGTTTCCTTTTTTGTAAGAATAAGCGAAGATGATTTTAATTGTCTCCTTCGCGACCACTGATTTTGCAAGAATAGCCTGGATGAAACCAGATTCATTCGGCATATTCTGACAAAGATAACTTTTTGGAAGGATGTATCCGGTTTCATCCTGCTTTTGAAAAAAATATATAATCTCTTCAGGATGTAACTAGTTTCTTCCTGCAGATTCTGACAAAAAGTTATAATTTCATCAGGATGTAACTGGTTTCATCCTGCATATTCTAAAGAAAAAAAATTGTCAGGATGTATCCAGTTTCATCATGGATATTCTGATAAAATTATATAAAATTATCTACAAGATAACATTATAGGTTAATTGAAGTAATGTTTTCAAACTAACTGACTTGCAATTAAGATATACATACATTCATAGACGAATCAGTTTCATAATTTACTTTTCATAAATGTATTCAAATATGGAGTTTTAAAAACAAAAAACTTAAAACAAAATACATCAAAGTTTTTTTTTGTATTCTAAGGCTTTAATTAGGCGCCTTGCTACATTCTGCATATTAATTGCATAGTTTTCCTTCTTTGAGCACACTAATCAATTCAGAAATTATATATTATTTAATTCTTTCACATGTTTTGTTGTGATTTCCAAACCTTTAATTCACTGACGGCCTTCACATCATTTTTATTCTATGTTATTGATTCAGTAAACTTTTCGTTTTTGCTTCTACAATAATTTAAATCATAGTTCATTCATAGTGACCATTTGTAAACTTGGAGGAATCCAGGTACATCTTACTTTAAACCTTAATTGAATCTAAAACAAGATGAAATGAAATAACCAAGTTCAATTGAATCTAAAACAAGATGAAACCAAATTCAACTAAATTTTAAACTGGATGAAAACCATTTACATCGTAGTTTAAACTCGGATGTAACCAAATTCATCCAAATATAAACCATATTTTCGTAGGTTTATGCATTTCTGACTAGGATTAAACAACTCGACCAAATTTAAGCATAATTACCCAAATTTATCTCACTATAGACAAATAATTAATAACACTGAAAACAAAAATTAATACCTTTAAATGGAGGCGTCATTGTGTCCTACCGGTTCAGTAAAACTGTTAAAACATAAAATTAATTTTCCATTAGTTCAAATTAAAATCAACTAAATAGGAAGCAAAGCTGTCTGAAAGTAATTTCTAGGGTTTCATATTCATTAAAAAAATCATAGAAAACCAAAAATCAAATACATAGAAACAATAATTACGTTTGTGGTGGTGGTGATTAAGAGATGAAGTTGACTAGGGTTTTTGATGTATGTGGTAGTGCTAGTGGTGGTGGTTAATAGATGAAATTGACTACAATTTTTTGTTTTTTATGGTGGTGGTGGTAGTTAAGAGATAACATTGACTAAGGTTTTTGGTGTTTGTGGTGGTGGTGGAGGTTAATGTGATGATTGAAGTTGCGGTAGTGATGGTCAGTAAGAGATGAAGGTAAATTTTTTGTTGTTGATTTTTGTGGTGGTGATGGTGGAGTAGGTTTGATGTAGATGGAAGAGAGAATGTTGATGATGTTGATGGAGCAGAATCTAGTGAACGAAAGATGAAGTTTAAGATTTTTCTGTTAGTGGAGAAAGGTGGTAGTGGAGATCGGAATAGCTAGGAGGAGTTTATTGTTCATGGATAAAAATGATGGTGGAGATACGAGATATGTGGAGATATTGAGGAAATTTCTTTCGATGTTCTAACGTGTCATAATAGAAAAATTCAGGGGTACGATGGTCAGTTTTATCTAAAAAAAAATCTCGTCCATTTCACCCAGCTAAATAATTTACTCGTCCACTATAACTTGATTTCAAGGATTTCTGGGCATTTAACCCAATTTCTCTATGATTTATTATAACTTTTGAAAATCTTATCTAATTAATTTTCATTGTCCATATATTTACATCTGATGGTAGAACAATTAAATAACAGATTAAGTCAAAAAATTTAAGTCAAGGGACCTCCCTTTATTTAATATTCTATGTAAATTCCACTAAAAAGAAACAACAATTGATTCAATTGACACCAATATATTCCATGAATTATTAGAAATATAATTACTATTTAGAGAACAAATTTTTAACGTGGGTGGTTGTTTGATGTTAGAGTACGGGTGCAATCATAATATGACATGTATTAGCAAAAAAAAATAATCATAAAATGACATGTATCATATTATTTAGTATTATCCTGTATTAAACAAAGTTTGCATAAACTTATTAAGATTTTTATATTTTGTTTACTTTTAGTTAATCTATATAAATTAATGTTTGATTTTGATTAATTTAAATATCATAATTATTGTATTTTAATTGGTTCTACATGACTACATCGAACAATAATTCATATTAAAAAGAATAATTATTGTCTAATTCATTAACCAGAAACACTAGGAGTATAAATGTTTGTAAATGTTTGTAATACGAATCATAAATTTGGTGGAGTTGAGGAGGAAAGAGTAGAACGTTTATTGCAGATTATCTTGGTCGACATGGAATTACTTTTTGTTGGATTTCAAGAATAAATGGGTGTTTGCAAACACTTTACTTAAAAATTTGTTAGCTTGGCATCAAAATAAACTAAGGGAACAAAGATATTTAGAGGGTATTTCCCTTTGGATGACTTGGAAGGAGCGAAAGGAGATTGTTTTTTTGGGGGATCAAGAACCAAGGAAGAATTTATTCACGTTGTTTAATCCACCGTGATGTTCTAATGTAGGCATTGACATTGTTACTAATACTCCAATTGATCTTGTCTGATTTGTTCTTTTCTGTTCGGAATTATTCATTTGATCACTAGTCTGATCTGTTTGTAATATTGAAGTTTTTTCTTATTTTGATATTCTCTCTAAAAAAAAGAAAAAAAACTTAAAATACGGATTACATTGAAACAACCATGGTCTAACTCTAAGATAGGTTCTTTTTTTCTTCAAAATTGTATAATACCATTTCTATTTCGAAAATAGGAGCCTATTGTTTTGAAATGGAAGAAGTAGATTTATTCAGATACATTGTTGGCAGTTGGCACGAGAAGCTCACATGGAAAACTTAACCGAAACATTAGATGAAACAGTATTAGGGAAAATATCAATTTCGAACCGGGGGCAACTTCACAACACTTAGTTTTGAAGAAAAAAGAAAAAACAATTTGCAAGGAAGCGAACATAGCATTATGCATAGGTACTTGTTATGGTGATTGAAACTTGTAAGTTCTGAAAACTATAAAACAATGATGCAAGTAGGTGGGGACTGAAAGCAGTAATCAACAAGGAGGCATCATGATCATTCACCATAAAATATTATACATCATTATAATGTGATGCTTATAAATCACCTACCAGTTTGCGATGAGATTAGTCCTTAAAGTACAAGATTCCACTCGCTCTGTTAGTGATTCGCTTTAACCAACAAATTAATCAAAGTTATATGGCCCATCCCTAGCTAAATCATACGTCGAATATTTGTGTAGACAAATTGCACTTTTGGTGGGCAAAAGGAGTTGTATATTTTATAAGAAAAAAGCAGTAAACATCAAAAATATATTTTTTAGTCATCATCATGATGTAACAGATATTATAAACTCTATTATTATGAGGCAGCAAGGGATTAATTAAAACCCACGTTCACATTATTTTTTGCTTTGTCTATTTAAGCAAACACTTTGTTCCTTTCCACTTCTTCGTTAATAAACTAGTTCAGTTCTCTCTTTTCAGTGTACTTTTAGTTATAGACAGAAAGAGAGATTGCTAAGAATTATGAAGAAACAAGTAATAAGTAACGAAGAATTCAAGAGAGGTGCATGGAAACCAGAAGAAGATTTGATTCTCAAAAGATATATAGAAACCCATGGAGAAGGGAAATGGACTACTGTTTCTAAGAAATCAGGTAATAATTTCATTACCTACATATATATCAGTTTTTAAAGGACGGAGGGAGAAAGTAGTAATATATATTATTTATGTTTGAATTTTGCAGGGTTATTGAGAAGTGCAAAGAGTTGTAGAATGAGATGGAAGAATCATTTGAGACCTAATATCAAACATGGACAGATATCAGAAGACGAAGAAGATCTCATCATTCGAATGCATAAACTACTAGGAAACAGGTAATTAACATTCCTTTAAGCTATTACATGTTTGTCATTGTTTATATATATCAGTCTGGAACTAATTTATAATTCTCTCATATGTCAAATGAAGGTGGTCGTTGATTGCTGGACGAATTCCTGGTCGAACCGACAATGAAGTAAAGAACTATTGGAATACCCACCTTAGCAAAAGAAACCTAAATCATCAAGGTCAATCAATGAATACTGTCACTTTTAACTGTAAGAAAAGGAGGAATATGGTCTCAGATACGAATGATACTCAGCAAACATTATCCATTGTAAGCACTAAACAGCAGGATGAAAGCACTATTCTCAGTGCATCAGACGAAAGAGTTGATGCACAGTTGAGTAATCCCAGCAGTACTACTAGTACATCCAGTGGAGCTGAAGAAGTTAATACTGCACAGCGATATGCTACTAGCGCCACTCCGGACAATTCAGCTGCGGGTGACACCGCCAAGATCATTAGTGAAGAGGATATTTATTCATGTTGGTTATCAGACGAGCCGACGTTTTATGTCCCATTCGTGCCATCTCTTGACTATTCTATCCTTCCGTTTGATTCGCTGGATAACAACTACGAAGACTGCTGGGCTAATAAACTGAGATTACATGACTTAGGGGAGGACTAAGTATCCTGCTGGTCACTACTTGCTATAAGGCTTGATATGTTAAATTTGTTGTTTTTAGTGGATTTCGTGGTTAGCCAATGCAGGGGTGGTGATCGTTTCTGGCAAGTACTTGCGCAGCTAAGCTTATGCGCTATCTAAATCAATGTTAGGCACTTAGGCCCTCGATAAGGAATTAAGTGGGAAAAAATAACATATCAACTTGCACCCGTTTTTCCGTTGGTTGTCAAATTATTATTAATAAAAATCCAATTTTATATTTATCTTTACGATAGGTTGAAAGAGTTTTTTTTTTAAAAAAAAAACAAAATAAAAAAGGTTAAAAATAAAATTGTGGAATAAAAGGTTAAATTACGTGGTTAAAAGAGTTAAAATTGTTTACGTGAAAAGTTAATTATAGCGAGTTATTTTAAGGAAAAAAGGCTAGGCAACTTTAATCTATCAAGAAGACAAACTGAAATATTTTAAGCTTTACCAGGGAAAGACCATTTTAATGGAAGAAAAGGTTAAATTACTTGGTTTAAAATTGTTTAAGCCACTCTTTTCAGAAAAAAAAAAAGAAAAAAAAAAGTTATAGCGAGTTTCTAAGCAACAAAAGGTGACAATTTAATTTATCAGGAAGACAAATCGTATATATCTTTAAACTTAATTAACATCTTTGAAGCAAGGAAAGATCACTTATATATGTTAAATGACATCTTCCCAAATGATCAGAAATTAGTAATATACTGTAATAATATAGGGGATATTACCTGAGTTGACAACAAACAGATTCTTTTGGTTCCAATTTGAGTCCGTGTGCAATATCCATTTAGGATAAGAAATAGTTTAAATTTATAGATCAGGCAGCCTGGACAAATACATAACTGACGCATGGATCAACCAGGATTAACAAAGACTCTAGTCTAGAGTGTAAAGAGAGTGTAACTTCACACCTATGTGCTTGGTCCTTTAAGAATTCCCTATAGGCTATAGATACTGATATATAAATTAAATTTTATTATGATACGATTTGATATATAAATTTTATAATTACCATATTTTTTTGCATTTTTTGTTTTTTATGAAAGAAAATGATATTTTGAAAGAAAAATATTTATAAGATATTTACAAAGATAGTTGTAGTCAGCTTCCATCCAAATACAAGACCATCCAAATACAAGAACAGAAAATTACACAGCAGGTATATTTTTTCATTGATATGAAATTTGGCTAACACTTAAGCCTTGAAAATGTTATTTTGAAAAACTCCAAACATAGATATTTTGTTTGATTGCTTATTTAAGTTCCTCCATCGTCCTCCTTCTACGGATACAACTTTGATGTGGGTCTCGGTTGTATTGACGCGTACACGATGATGCGGACATGATGCGATACGGATGTGAAGACAGATAAATTCTTAAAAAACTAGGACGTGGACACGTATATATAAATTATCTCTACAGATGCATATAATTTTTCACATATAAAAGACTGATAATGGTATAAATGTATAGTCTTTATTATTTAAAAAATAAAATAGTATTGTGGAGCAATCGTAAAGCACCTACAACTTTAAAGTTGAGAGTGTATGGTCGAACTTTGATATTATATTTAAAGTAGAAATTATTAGACCTTATAAATTAGCTTAGATAAAATACTGGTAGAAAGATCTTATATGTAATGTATTAAATATAAAATATGTAAGTTGTTAATATAAAAAGAGTTCGTGACATATTGGTGAGGGCAGTTTTTTAAGGAGTTTAAGGTTAGGGGCTCCAAATATTTTTGAGGAAAAAATTGAATGTGCGTCTAAAACATACGTCCCACGTACCCGACGCGTACGTTCATATGTCAAGTCACGTAGGATGCGCACGTGATACGTCTAACACGCGTCGTAGTCGCGTCGGGTCCGCATCTGTGTCCGACGTGCGTCAGACGCGGATACGGCACCAAAAGTGGTCGTCCGTGCTACACGGATGTGCACCAAAAGTGGTCGTCCGTGCTACACGGATGTGGGTCAATTTTTGATATGGGCATGTGGTACAAATCATAGTTTGACATGTGATATTTAAGTTAGTTAAAATTTGAAAATATTTTCTACAAACTTGTTACAAGGAAACAAAAATTTAAAATTTAAGTAAGTATTAATTCATTGGATATATCATTTGAGTTTATTAAATGCATAGTAACACTTGTCAACTTATGATTAGTACCATATGCCCACATCAAGATTATGATATAATTTAAAGTTCTAATCATGTGTTTAACTTGTACAAAAGTGAAAAAATATGAACTATGACAAGTAAATTAGTACAAAAATAAAACTCTAATATAGCAACTAAATTATGAAGGAAGGAATATTAACTTGTACAAGAACGGATCCCATTAGTTAGATTTGCTCATTTACCACTGTCCCAAATATACCCGTCTCCACTGATCCCATTAGTTAGATTTGCCCATTTACCTGTCCCTAATATACCTGTATTAGTTAGATTTTCCCATTTACCACTGTCCCAAATATACCCGTCTCCACTGCCACTGGACTTGCTCTAACAAATCTTCATACCTAAGTCTTTTTCCATCTCGTACAAGCCATGTGGCAACGGGGTATCTTGTGTTGGAGAAAAAGTGAACTTAAAATGTTTTTTGGTCTTGGTGGGAATGGATTTTAGGACCTAGAAGTCACTAAGGAGCATTAGCTCATTTTTCACTTTTGTGAATGAACCTTTAGTCCCACATTGGAGAAACTAAAGATGATTCCTCTCCTTATTATCTAGAAAGTTTCTTCTAAGGGAGGGCCCTTAGGGGTTTAGACACTTTTGTGGTTGGGGGAGGACTAAAGCTATGGGCTAGTTGGTGCAACCATGCTTTTCACACACGCGCGGTGCTTCATACCGAAGCATGCACGGGCTCGGGTGCGGGTGCGGGTGCGGGTGCGCTTGCGTCTTGCGACTTGTGTACTTGTGAACTTGTGGACTTATGGCTGCGGCTACGGCTACGGGCATGAGTGTGTGTTGCGGGAGCGGGCGTAGCTGTGGCTGCGGGCCAACCAAGACTTACCTTTTTGAACAGAATATATTTTGTTAAAAGAATTTAAGACTAAATTAAATCTTGTTTTAAATGTGGGGGCGTCTCCCTTTAATTGTGTGATATCAATTCAGTGATTTCTTAACATTAACAAATTCTTTTGTTTATTATTTTTCATTGTTGCAGATCCAACAATCTTAACACTATAGAGCTACTTCTTCTGTAACAATGGGTAGGAATGATGTTGACATACCAGAAAAATTCAGTGGCAAAGATTTTAAAAGTTGGCAATCCAAGAGGTTGTTCTTTCTGAGTTTTCACATGTTAGATGAATTAGTTCTAAAATCCTTTGATGAGAGTTTAAATGATGCTGGAAATGAAAGGGAGTTGGAAATTGGGTTAGACAGAACTATATGGCTAAAAATCATATTCTAAATTGTTTAAAGATGCATTGTATGATTTTTATAATGCAAAAGACAACTTTACTGCTTTTGATTTATGGGCTGCTTTAGAAGCAAAATATGAAGCTGAAACTGCTGGAAGTAAGAAGTTTTTTGTAAGTAGGTTCCTGGAATACAAAATGTCAAATGACAAATCTATGGTTGATCAATTCCTTGAACTTCAGCGTATTATCAATGAAATTCTTGCTGAAGGTATGGTGATAGATGAAACGTTTCAAGTGTCTGTTGTGATTGAGAAATTACCTTCTTCTTGGTCTGAATACAAACGTAGATTGAGACATGAAACTGGTGAAGTCAGTATAGTTGATTTGGGTAAGAAGATTCAAGTAGAAAAATTACTGTGTTCCAAAGACAAGAACGTATCTTCCGCAAGGGACATGTCCAACAAAACTCATGTAATTGAACACAAGTCTTCCAATACTGAAAAGGGCAACAGCAGCAAACACAAGCCTGGTAATCACAAGAAAGGTATGTTTCCGAAAACCAAATCTGGCATTGGTAAAATTAAAGGTGTGTGTTATGTTTGCGGAACTCCTGGCCATATGGCAATGCACTGTAGAAAACGTGAGGACTTTAAAAACAATACTAATTTGGTTGATAACAACAAGAACGAGTTTTCTGGCATGGTGCCTGAAGTCAATTTGGTAACCAATGTGAGAGACTAGTGGGTAGACTCTGGTGCTACCAATCATGTCTGTGGAAACAGAGATATGTTCACCTCCTATCAGAAGGTAGGGGAATGGGAGAAACTCTACATGGGTAACTCGTCCGCAGCACAGGTTGCGGGAAAAGGTAAAGTTGGGCTAAAGCTCACTTCTGGCAAAACTCTCCCATTGAATGAAGTTTTTCATGTTCCGGACATCTGCAAAAGTCTTGTATCTTGTGGTGTTTTAGATAATAAGGGTTTTAAACTTGTTTTTTGAATCTGGGAAAGTTATTGTCACTAAGGGTAAGGATTATATAAGAAAGGGTTATAAGACTAAGAGTCTCTACAAAGTTAATGTAACCTCTGTTGAAATGAATAAAATTGATTCTTCTACTTATGTTTGTGTGTCATTGAATGTTTGGATAATGAACATAAATGTAAAATATGCGTAGAATCAAAATATGTTAAAAAACCTTATAGGAAAAATATTCAGAGAAATTCTAAACCCATTTAATTCATTCAGACCTAGTTGACATGAAATCAGTTCAAACTAGAGGTGGTAAGAAATGGTTTGTCACTTTTATAGATGATTGTACGAGGTACTGTCACATATATTTACTTAAAGGTAAATATGATGCCTTAGAAGCCTTTAAGATGTATAAACTAGAAGTTAAAAACCAAATGAGTGCTACCATTAAAACTGTTAGGTCTGGCCGTGGTGGTGAGTATGTAATTCCTATAGAAGATTTTTGCATAGAACACGGCATTATACACGAAGTAACCCCTCCTTATTCACCACAATCTAATGGTGTGGCCGAACGGAAAAACCGAACCCTTAAGGAGATGATGAATGCCATGTTAATTAGTTCAGGATTACCTGCAAACTTGTGGGAGGAGTCCGTCCTCTCAGCTTGATATATCTTGAACAGAGTACCCTTTAAAGGATCATACAAAACTCCATATGAGTTATGGAAAGGTAGACAACCTTCTTATGCATACTTTAAAGTGTGGGGGTGTTTGACTAAGGTGTCTATTCCTCCACCTAAAAGAACCAAGATAGGACCCAAAACTGTTGATTGTGTCTTCATAAGGTATCCTGAACATACTATTGCATATAGATTTATGGTTGTAAGTTCTGAAATATCTGAAATTGGTGTTAATACAAATATGGAATCTAGGGATGCTGTGTTTTTTGAAAATGTTTTTCCTTTGAAATATGAATCTCGCATGATATGTGTTGATCCCCTAGATGTCCCTTCCACTAGTCAGACATTACCTTTAGAGGAAGATGATTTTGAATTTGAGCCTAGAAGAGGTAAAAGACTTAGAACTGAAAAATCTTTTGGGCCAGACTTCATAACATGCTTAGCTGAGACTGATCCACAGACTTATAGAGAAGCCATGACTTCTTCTGAAGCTCCATGGTGGAAAGAATCCAACATTAGTGAAATGGATTCCATTATACAGAATGATACTTGGGAGATTGTAGATTTACCTCTAGGGTGTAAACCTATAGGTTGTAAATGGATCTTCAAAAGGAAACGTAAGGTAGATGGAACTGTGGAAAAATACAAAGCTAGATTAGTATCTAAAGGTTATAAACAGATAGAAGGTGTAGATTTCTTTGATACTTATTCACCTGTTACGAGAATTACTTCCATTAGGATGTTAATTGCTATTGCTTCCATTCATAACTTAGAGATACATCAAATGGATGTAAAAATATCTTTCCTAAATGGTGAATTAGATGAAGAAATTTATATGGACCAACCTGAGGGCTTTGTAGTGAAAGGTTGTGAAAACAAAGTCTGTAAACTGGAAAAATATTTGTATGGTTTGAAAAAAGCACCTAAATAGTGGCATGAAAAATTTGATCATGTAATGATTTCTAATGGTACGCTAAACTTGTGAATGATGCCTGTGTGATTGTATGCTTGTATGTTGATGATATGCTTATACTTGGTACAAACATGGATGTAATTAATTCCACAAAGAGCATGCTAAATGAGAACTTTGACATGAAAGACTTAGGCCCCGCTGATGTGATCTTAGGGATGAAGATTGGAAGAAATTCTAATGGATATAGTCTTAGTCAATCTCATGATGTTGAATCTGTGCTTAGAAAATATAACCAGTTTGATTGTAAACCTGCTTATACTCCTTTTGATCCTTGTTGTAGACTCAAAAATAATAAGGGTAATGGAGTTTCACAACTTGAATATTCACGTGTTATAGGAAGTCTGATGCATTTAATGAATTGTACGAGACAATACATTGCTTATGCTGTGAGTAGGTTGAGTAGGTATACTTGTAATCCATGGCAGGAGTCTAAATCTACGAGTGGATATGTGTTCACTCTAGTGTGTGGGTCTGTATCTTGGAAGAGTTCCAAACATACATGTATAGCTCGATCCACTATGGAATCAGACTTTATTGCGTTAGATAAATCAGGAAAGGAAGTCGCTTGGCTAAGATACTTTTTAGAAAACATTCTTCTTTGGCATAAGCCTGTGCCAGCTATATCTATACGTTGTGATAGTCAAGATGCAACAGCTAATGCTAAAAACAGCAACTATAATGGGAAGTCTATACACATTCGTAGAAGACACAATTCCCTAAAACAACTAATCTCAATTGCGTTATTTCTGTTGACTTTGTGAGGTCTAAGGAGAATATCGCGGACCCTTTGACGAAACGTTTTTCCAAGGAGATAGTTAGTAATGCATCGAGGGGGATGGGGCTTAAGTTCATTAAATAAACTTGCCATGAAGCATACTCAACCTTGCTGAGTGGAGAACCCAAGATCAAGGTTTCGAATGAGACAACTAATTTTTGGTGGGTTAAAGGAAACACTATCAGAGAATTTCATTCTCTGTCCCTTCCCTATGGTGTAGACGTGATAGTGTGATTGCATGTGAAGGATGACTTTTTATTAAGTCTTAATGAGTTTTATAGTTTCAATTTAAGATTGAAGTGGGGTGTAGCAGTAAACACTCTTGATATAACTCACCTATCTGAATGGGGAAGTGGGTCGCTTCCTATGAGAATTGAGCTGATTCTCTAGAGCATTCTGAGAAACGAGATACGTCCAGGGACAAAATGAACACAACGGCACGAACTGACAGCACCTAGAGAGATATCACGCGTGGAAGTTATTAATGACCTACACCAAACGATGGCAGTTCAAGACATCGCATTCACTATCCATCAAGTAGTTCCAGTAATTTCTCACTAAGCAAAGGTTCAAGACCTTATGGACGCCTATTGCCTAAGTGGTATTTCTCGCTTTCTGATTTCTGATTTTCATCGGGTTTCATTCATGTGGGGGATTGCTGGAGAAAAAATAAACTTAAAATGTTTTTTTGTTCTTGGTGGGAATGGATCTTAGGACCTAGAAGTCACTAAGGAACACTAGCTCATTTTTCACTTTTGTGAATGAACCTTCAGTCCCACATTGGAGAAACTAAAGATGATTCCTCTCCTTATTGCCTAGAAAGTTGCTTCTAAGGGAGGGCCCTTAGGGGTTTAGACACTTTTGTGGTTGGGGGAGGACTAAGGCTATGAGCTAGTTGGTGCAACCATGCTTTTTCACACACGCGCCGAAGCATGCACGGGCTCGGGCTCAGGCACGGGTGCAGGTGCGCTTGCGTCTTGCGACTTATGTACTTGTGGACTTGTGGACTTGCGGCTGCGGGTGTGGCTGCGGCTACGGCTGCGGGTAGGGATGCACAGGAACCGACCGGAACCGAAGAACCGGACCGGAACCGACGGAACCGTACCCCAAAAGAACCGAACCGAGGGTACAGGGTACAGGTACACAAAATGTGAACCGAGTATAACCGGGTATAAGGTACAGGTACTACCCCAGAACCGACCTGTACCTGTACCTTGTACCCCGAATCAGATTCTACTCCAATAGGTGATCCTTAATTATTGGTATTTTCGATTGATGTTTATGTAGTGCAATAGTCAAGACCATTGAAGAGATGAATGTCTCTTGTATCTCTTAGTTGCCACAACAAAGCCTGATCATTTTTTTTGGCACCCTCCTACATAGAATCTTAGCTACATAGGTCTCATTGAATGACCCTTCTGTTATGGTGTTTGCAAATTGTTGTCTTGTGGAGAGTGTAGTGTGAGGTCATCACCTCAAGAGTGTTATTTAGGCCATCAGTTCATGCATATGGGATCTAATTAGTTGTTTCTTTCTGTTTATATAAGTAGGTGTTAAAGTGTATGCTTTCTATCGCACACTGCAGATATCATACGTGGTGCAGCTTCTTTCACTTTTGTCTGTAGATAACTTTGTTCTGTTTCCACTATGTGTTGTTAACCTAGGCTTTAAAAGAAGTTTGGCCATGGTCTTTCTACTGGATGCCCCATCATGATAAATTTCTGCAATAATAGAGAATTTATAATGGGACCGATCTGCCAACCACCCTGCTCCATGGCAGATCGTAGCTGATCTGGTAGGCTGCAGGTTATCCAATAACCATTTTTATGTTTTTTTCCCATTCTAAACTAAGTTCTTACCTGTAAGCTGGTGAGGAAACATGCTTATGGTGATAAGAATGGGATGCATCCATGAGGAAACATGTAGATGGTTGTGTTTGTGTTTATTTGATGGAAGTTAGTACTGTATACATTTCGTAATGAGATTGGAATGGTACCAACACTTAAACTTTTTATCTCCTTTACTTCAACAATTTACATTTATATTTAAATTTTAGATGCAACCAAAATAATTGTCAAAAAAAACAAAAAAAAACAAAGGGTACATGGTACATGACCGGAACCGAACCGAGGGTACATGGTACATGACCGGAACCGAACCGAGGGCACAGGGTACAAGGTACAGGTACAAAATTTGAGAACCGACCATAGGGAGGTACAGGTACAGGGTTCCACTAAGAACCGAGTCGAACCGACCTTTGTGCACCCCTAGCTGCGGGCATGAGTGTGTATTGCGGGAGCGGGCGTAGCTGCGGCTGCGGACCAACCAACACTTACCTTTTCGAAAAGAATATATTTTCTTTAAAGAATTTAAGACTAAATTAAATCTTGTTTTAAATTAGGGGGCGTCAGACCCGACGAGATTTTAGCTGAATTAAAGAGAGAATTATTCTTGACCGTTTTAAATCCGTTTGAAACATAATATTCGTGCTTCATGCACGAAATTGATTTTTCAATCAATAGTCATTAAAGTTTTTCTCTTCTTCTATCTATAAAAGAAAAACAAATTTCTTCATTTTAACTCACTCTAGAAGCAGCTACTATCCTGTCTTCTTTTTCCCTCTTCTTGCTTTGTTTTGCGCACACTGCTTGTTTATTTCCCTTCCATTTCTTTCTTGCGGTTAAGTTCTTGAGGGTGATTTGTATTGTGCTTATACAAGTCATAACTTGCAGTTTTATCCTGGACACATCTCCGTTGTTGGGGTATAGCATCTCTCAATCTTGAGAAGTACCCGCGGACTATTGTATTAAGGACAATTTACTGAGCATGTGCGTATTGTGTGATATCAATTCAGTGGTTTCTTAACCTTAACAAATTCTTCTGTTTAGCATTTTTTATTGTTGCAGATCCAACATCTTGTTATGGAGAGGTGCAAAGCAGTTGTTTAGAGACTTATCAGGTGTGAGTTCCTTTTCATTCGAAAGGAAACAAAGAAGAGCAAGATCAGTATTTATGTTTTGAAATTTTATGCTTCAGGGACGGTCTTTTGAATTGCATAGAATGAAGAAGTTTCCTTAATCAACCTTGTGCCTTAAGCCTCATGCTCATGGTTGAACAAGTATTGTGGCAAGGTGATGCTAATACTATGGCATGGGCTTAAACATTGGAGTTGATACCCAACTACCATGACGAGCTCAATAAGAAAAACGTGCAATTATATTATTAAGATATATACGTAGAAGAATTGGTAACTGAGAATTGCAGTAATAACCTGAGACGATGGAATACTATAATAAAATTAGTGACAGTATAATTACAGATCTTTCTGAAAGTAAGTACTAATGATCTCTCTTCTTAAATACCTACAGTATTTCATCGTCATCCTGTTGAGAGTACATCAGAGCCATGTCATCTGCAGGCAAGGATGGGGGTGTTCCAGGTGGAATGCAGGCTTCACCATTCTCACCTGCACAGAAGAACAATGCCTCTGCGTCCCTTAAGGCTGCATTTAAATCGATGTGACCAGTTAGCTCATTGATGAATTTCAATAGTGTATCGAAATCCATCTGTTCCCCCATGATCTTCTTTCGCTGCCTCTTCAGGATTGCCACACACAAGTACAAGTGAAGATGCTCCGACAGATGATGCGTCCACAACACCTCCCACAAAAGCATCGTTTCCTCATATTCAAGCTCCCTAAAGAATCAATAAAAAAATGAAATCTAATTATCATAACTTTTTTCAATGGCAGCAAATGCTTGTGAACAAAAAGAAGAGAATTACCATGTTTACTCCTCATCATATATCAAGAATATTCAACAAGCACAATGTAAAACAAAGTTCAAATTTTATAACAAGTAAAAGAATAATGATTCATGGATTAATTTGAACAATATCAAATCCAGGCATTAAAATCTAATGGACAACCATCCAAGCAATGCATTTATTTAGCTGAAACAAGCACAGCCATTCACTGACAATGAAATAGTTCAATAAAGGCTATTGTGATTAAATAATTAACTTATGAACTTGTTTTGCTATCATCGTAACTATAAGTGAAGCACTCATAAGGCTACTACCCTTCTCTTATGTGCATCCCGAAAACTTTAAAAAATTATTAGCTAAATCATCAAATATTATTACCAAAACTATTCAGATCAGTTACAAAATTGAATGCAAAAGATGAAACTAGCTAAAAACAGAGCAAAACCAGAGAGAAAAACTAGACAAAATTCGCAGCACAGATAACCATGAAATCCTCCGTCAATTATACTGTTATAAAAACTTCTGTTTTGCTAATATTAACAAAATTTTAAGGAGCTTCTAGTGCAACACCACCCACATAAGCCATTCCGATGCCAGAAACTCAAACGTGAAAAATTAAAATTTAAGTTACTATCTACTCGAGGATGAGCTCAGCAATTAGAATAAAGTAAGCAGAACCAGTCCTTAATTGTTTTTCGCCCCTTAATAAGTATGGATCCAAGATTGTACTGTGGGTACATATGCTTGCACCAAAATACTTCTCTATTGAACTCCCACAAAATTGAACTTTACTTCTCTGACATGAAGGACCACATTCATCCATAGGTTTCATACATGGTAATAAACTGACATGAAGGACCACATTCATCCATAGGTTTCATATATGGTAATAAACATAAGATCTAGGATGGACAACATTCACTTTAACAGGATACATGAAATAGCGTTTCCATCCATTCATTAATGAAAACCTTACCTCTTAAACTGTATAAGCACCCAGCGGAAACAAAAGAAGTAGTTTAAGCAATCATTCTGCTTGAAATAGTTGTGCAACGGACTGTCTAACAACTCTACCAGCTGGCACAATTGAAGATAAGTTCATTAGCGTGTAGACTGTTATTAATATTTTTATCAATAAACAACAAGAACATAATAATGAAGGGAAAAAACCTATAATTCGTTAATATGACAGTACATCGACCAAAGAGAAAAATGACGAACAATTAGGTGGCACTCAGAAGAGTCTCACACCATCAGTCGGTATATATGATATCTTAGATGCTTTGGCAACGGTTAGGGGTTCTAAATGTAGCTTTTAAAAGTGACCTTTTTGGCATGACTAACCAAGTACAATTAATGTGGGGTAGCTCTAAGTTTAGAGCCCAACATTTCTTCAAGAAAAGAGATACGTTTCCAGAGAAGATCTCTGAGCTTCATATCAATGAAAATATTCTTAGGTGAAAGCCCATAGGGGTTGGTGAACCCCTCGGGATAAATGGATAATTTAATGGTGAATAAAACCAAGGAGAAAAGTAGGGAGAACAGTATCAATTTCAGCCTCATATTCAAGGCTCCTTGAAAATAGTTACTATAGAGATGAGAGATCTGTTTTATTCTGAGATTTAAGTCCACACAGTTGGGGATTCCAAATGCATCCAAATTTTCTTTTCATAGATCAACTACCTCACTAGCTCACTCAAGCAGCTTGAGAATTGCAGATAGTTTGCACAACATGTATGCTACATGGTTGTCATCACGCTTTAGGTCTTCTTTACACCTTTTGTAGTTCGGGAGGGCAGTAACTTTTTCTTCGTCTATTGCAATAAATTTAGTCGGGACCAAGATACTTCTACACACAATAGAATGGAATTTCCAAATAGTCGGAAAAGGTTGTGACAACTCTATTTTCAGCTTTTATCAAGAAAGAAACTTGGACTACATATTTTTGTAGCTAATGCACTTACAATATACAAGCATGCATGGAGAGTGTAGCCAAATTCAATAACTGCTCGCATGCAATATTTTCCATAGTATGTGACATGACAAGTTACCACAGATACTAAAGTATCACCAATTCATATTTGGACTATGTTCCTCATTTGCTTTGGGGTTAGGAACACTAGCAGCACTAGACTTTCTTCACTATCTTTTCTTCTATATTTGTGTTGGGGAAATTTTTATTTTGTTTTAAATTTACCGAAAAAATTAAACAAGTAAACTAAAATATATTAAAAAGCCAAAACTCTCCCCTGGATTTAGCTAATTAGGTAGGATTTTGAATTGAGAGTATGTTTGATAACTGCATTTATGCATAATACTTGTAAATTCATAAAGAATTTCCTTGTGCACAGTTACATACCTTTGACAGTGCAAACAACTGAGAATGCATGCCAGCTTGGTCACGATTAAAATTAGGTCCAAGCCTTTCCATCAGTGCAACAAAACACCAAAATGATTCTTGCTCATCTTTCATTACGAACAATATGGGAGATAAGAGATCACTCATACCCTACGGAAACAACAGGGAAGGTTGTTTCAAAATTAGCAGCTTCAAAATAAAATAAGATGAAATACAAATTCATTAGACAGAAATGACACAAAAGTATCTACCTGGCAGTAACCAAGATCAAAATTGTAGAAAGAGTAAGTCAACAGTATGTCTCGTAGAATTCTCACATTGGGATTATCATCTCCGTCATAGAATGAGACAGTTCTGTCAGTTCTCACCTTGAAAAAAAAAACAATGCAAGTCACATGATTAGGATTGTAAAGTGTAAAGACTAGTAACACTAATTTTCTTTAAGATGGCTAAACTGTGTAATACCACATCCTTATCAATGAGGCCTTTTCTCTCCCTGAACTTTGTAAACCTTTTTGCCTGTGCTGGCGTAATACTCTGTAGAATGGAACATTCAATCATAAGATTCCATAGTTTTTAATCAAAAAGAAAGACGAAATAAGAAATACTGAATACATGCAGTTTTCAATCACGGATAATATCCAATTGTTCACATTAATGTTTCTGTTGAAAGAGGAACAGAAGGCAAAATAACTTGAAGATTTCATGTAATAATTTCCATCTTACTTCATTTACAAGGATGATAAAAATACAAGAAATAAAGTACGGCATCTTCTAACGCCTCATACTTTCAAATATGAAATTAGGGTGTGATTAGTTGCTATATATAAATTTAAAGTGGAAATTCCTGCACTCCAGGTTGAACAGTTAGATTTGTTCTTCATCAATTTGATACACACGGGGTCACGGACATTAGTTGCTAATGGGAACTAATGCAAGCTCACATGTGTATTTATGGGAGAAAGTAATCATGATTGTAAATGCAAAATTCATATCTTCAAATTTGGAATTGCTAAATGAAGTACTATAAACTTGCAGAACCAAACCAAAAAAAACTAGTATATTCTACGAAAAGTGTTCCGGTTCACTAACTCCTTTTGTAAATAATGACAATAAAAACATGATTTAAAATGATTAGAACCTCCCACTGGCGCTTCATTGTTTCATATTCTTCTTTTTTAACTGAAGCTAGATATTCCCTCTCAGCAAACGTCGAATCATAACCATAGTAACCCAACAAGAATTTCCAGGCCTGTATCCATTACACACATCAGATTGATCATATACGTACCAAGGATGAAACAATCAGAGAAAGAAAATTCAACATCATGCTTCTATTTTCGACTGGAAAAGTAAAAACCTTTTTGAAGACTATAACCTACAAACCTCTTTTCGCAGTCTATGCTCGACTCCTCCATAAAATATTCTCTTTCTTAACCCTGCTGAATCCAAGATTCTTCCTTCAGCATCTAAGAAAGTAGCCCACTGGAAAGATAACTAGGTTGTAAGGAAAACATTCCAAAAAAGAACTATTTCATGTGGTCAAGCTTTCAAAAACATTCCAATGCATATTAATAAAGGTGTGACATCACATCACATTTAATAATAGCAACTAGTTTGAAGAATCGTACCGAGGCAAGAACTATTTAACTCAAAATAAGTAGAAGAGACATTTTCAATCATCACTACACTAAGAGGATAACGACTTTTGACTTGCACACAAAGGTCAAGAATATATTAAGGAGATAAAGAATTTAAAGGCACAAATCGGATAGTTAAAAATAGTCAATGTGAAATCTCTGAAGGGAGTGACAGTAAGAAAAATCCAGATGCTAAAGAACCATAAGCTGATAAAGGAAGGAGTTATTCTACTAGCCTAATGCTGGAAGTATGTCCGGGACCCACAACATCCATAAATGTGGAAAGAATCGTTCATGTTTTTTCAGTATTACATTAAATTAAGCAAAAACATGGTGATTGAGCTTCTTTCTCTTTTTTTCTATTCTGTGTTAATTTACTAATATATCTCATTACCCCAACAGAAGTTGTTCTTATCCAAATAACTGACAATGCAACTACCACGAAAAGAGAGTAGATACCTAGCCGCTTATCTAGCATTAAGACATTAATCTTGCAGGTTGAAAATCAAAGAATTACAACATATTTGAAACACTAGATATTAAATGTTCAAGAGTCCATACTCAAAATGAAGATATTCTAGAGAACAGAAAAACACACCTCTCCAGCTCCTAAAGGAATTTGCCGTGGTTTACCCCAAACCAGCGAGATCTTATCAACCTGTAAAAAAGGGCATGTTATAAATTTGAGATGAAAGGAAAAGCAGAAAGCATAATTTATTCATTAGAAACAGGAAAAATTATGAACATAGGTCTTGATAGGCCTGTTTACAAAAATGATAGGGTCTGTAGAAAAAAGTGATCATTTTTCTAAGCAATAGAGACATGCAATATACAGATGTGAAGCTACCACACTTCCCGAATTTTTATATTTACACATAGGATTTGTCACCGCCTAACCAAAATTCTTAAAATGCAATTGCAATAAAGAATATATTCTCCAGCAACTAAGAGATTAGAAACAAGCAACACTATGGGCAACTGCAGCGGTCGAGTAGACCAAAGAGTAAAGACCAATTTTACTCTTTGGTCCACTTTTGTGAGCTGCAACGGGCGAGGGTATATACGATTTGGTCCAGTTTTTGAACAGTATTCGACCAATTTTTGTCGAGCAACTGGACCAAACACAAATATAGTCGGACGCTCTTGTAGGAGAACGTTAACTCAAAACGCTGTTGTAGGAGAACGTTCTAAACACAAAACGGTTTTGCAGGAGAACGTTTTGTGAAACGTTCTCTCAATACAGCGTTTCTCTAACGCTGGATTAAAAGAGCGTGTGGGTTAAACGTCACAGCGTTGTAACGGCTGAAGTTTGGTAACGCTCATCTAGGAGAGCGTTGTTGTTAGAGACGCTCCTCTAAGAGAGCTTTTGGTTTTGAAACGCTCCTCTAAAAGAGCTTTTGGTTTTGAAACGCTCGTGTAGAAGAGCATTTGGTCGAAACGCTCGTGTATAAGAGCATTTGGTCAGTAAACGCTCGTGTAGAGGAGCGTAAGATCATATTTAGTCGACTTTTCCTCTGTGTTTTTTTTTTTTCAAGAGCAAACAAATTTCCTCTTTGCTCTTTGGTATACTCCAACTGCTGCAGTTGCCCTATGTAATACCATAATCTGATCTCTATAGCATTATTTAAAGCAGATATAACAAGAAAAGTGAACTGTCTCCAGAAATTCTTCAAGCATAGGATTTACAAGCATGGTTTGAGTTCTGAATGCTTTGGAATGCCTATGAAATTATGAATATATTGTTACAGGAATTTGTAATGGGCTATCACTATGCCTCAAGAAATTCTGGTAGGGAACTCCATTAAGAGTTGCATGCATTTTCAAAGTTTTGAATGCTGAAGAGTGATTATGATATTTCATTTCGGTTTTAGTGGTGATTGGAGGGAGAAGACCTTAATTTTTGTCACTTTTTCTTCATATTGTCAAAACTATACTAGAGTAGGTTCAGAATCCAGAGCTCACTGTTTAAAGTTACATGTCTTAGTGGTTTACTTGAGTTATCAAACACAATTTATATTCTGTCAGAATGTATCAAAATAGCTCCACCAAGTTCTGGTCAAAAGTGTATTGATTTCTAACCAAGACATTTGACACAACAGAGTTTAAAACTTTGATTACTAAAATGTTATGAAACCAACCACATGCTTCACGCAAAAGACACCCACATGTTCAAGTCGAGAAATAAAAATCCAAAAGATGCTTCAGGAATATTGATGATCAGTATAACTCTTACCGTATATAGTTAAATGTCAGATCAAACACATTTTCAAGAATGAGATGATCATAGACCTACAAATGCTATGAATGTTTAGCGCTGCTAGGTTATCTATGAATGATAGAATCATAGAAATTTTGCTGAAATCTAAATTTTCTTAGTAGATTAAAAAGTCACCTCATGAGGATCTGCAGCCACGGGTATTTTGTCTGAAACGCTTGCGATGCTATTCCCTTGTTCAGAAATATTATTTGAGAGAGGAGCCGGGCCTGGGATATGGTTGTTTCTATCATTCGCACTGAAAGTGTCACTTTGAATTTCCCGCAGAAGTTGAGAGGTCGTATCCCGAGCGAACTTGGTCACAAGTGAAAATTTCTCCAGCACTTGAATTGAAATATCACGAGCAGGATCGTTAACCTTTTGCCTCCTCCCCGTGTGCTGAATAATACTGAGGCCTCCATCATCCTTCCTAACAGAGGTTTCACCAGATGGAGCTGGACTTGCTGAGGTAGATGCACTATTTGCAATTGAAACAGCTCTAGGAAGCTCCAAGGAGGACAAGCTTCTCTGCAGTGAAAGCAGCTTGACATTACACTACTGGACCCCATTACCAAAATTAAGTAACCCAACCAATAAGATATACTATACAAGCAAATTTTTGGTCTTCTTAATTAAACAACAATTGAACGAAGGAAATAGACTAGGTCACATTTGAAATTTCACCTGACCATAACATAAAATAAAATATTGATACCCAGGAAAACTTAAGTGTGTAGATTCGCATGCAGTATATTCACCGTAGGTTGTCTACAATAATAAAAGGACAGCTAAACACATGCAGACAGATGTGTGTGTCTTGAAAGGTAGACTAGATACAGATAACTCCAGATACTTCAGAAGATACAGTAATCAGACTGACAATTCCCAGTTCTCCATCACATCCTTTCCTGCTGAGTCTAAGATCATGGTTCAAATAAAGGAATACTTAACCATCCATTTTTAGAATATGTAACATGGTTTAAAACTCTACGCAATCCTACGCAGCAACAAGAAATTTAAATGGTACAATTTAGAACCAGGCAGCCAGCCTGTCTAGTACCACTAAAACCCACAGCCTAGTCTAGCATTTTCACCACAGCAACCCAAAATAAATTACTTGAGCACAAAATTGGGATTGTGATCCAACTGCATTAAAATATGGGTGCCCTAAATATAGCACCATATTATTATTGCCTGCCTTAATCAAAATACCGTCTGATGATAAACTAATAGTTTGAAAAATACCCTAAGAAAAATTTGATTAACATCTTAGGAAAAAGTTACTAATAATTCAGAAGCAAAGATACTGTTCCTACTACCGGACCCCCTCAAGTAAGCAATAGATCTATTTAAGCAGAAATCCCTGAATACAGGCTGATTAACTATTAACAGTATTATTCTTACATTAAGTTCTCAGTGTTTCAGCAGTATAAATACCTGAAGAGGATCTTGAAAATCATTCACGAGAAATACATTGGCATCATCTGCGGACCTACAAATCAATATAAACAAATTGGTAAAACCGACATGGTTAATGCCAACACCAAATGACTTGGCCAATGCACTCAAGGAGAGTTAATCATAATGGCACTACCATCATAGACTGAATTTTGTAAGAGCCATCACGCAACTTTTACATTACAGGATCATCGAGATTCAGAGCAGTTGGTATTCATAGAGAAATGAAAGACGTACTATGCGCTGCATACTTTCTTTGTTATTAAGATCTATGGAACATGCAAAGTTCATATACAAATCCATTTTATGTGCCCTGCGCAGAAGACCTAAACCAACTTTAAATACTTTAGTAAGTATAGCTGTGGACAATTGCACATGAAATCATATGGCATCATTCACTCAGTCTATTATATTGTGTGGCTACTTGCATCTCAAGCATCGTACCAGTGTACACAACGGATGGAAGTATTGCACCAATGGCACATAGGTTAGTAAAACCATGCTTAGCTTACTTGGGATTCTTAGGCTCCATATGGGTATAACTACTTTGCATTGCTTGACCCTGACATAACTTTCTGTTTTCATTATGCATGGGTTTTAAGCTGTGTTGAACTGTAAGCCTTACAGTAAATAGGAAAGCCCTTAAAGGAAACAGCGAAAACCAACCTGATAAGGGAAACATGTTGTTTTATTGTAGCAAGGAACTCCCGAACACCTCCATTGTAAAAGTAAAGAGGTGGAAATGCAAGTCCTGCACAAAGCTCTCAATTACATCTTTGATGCATAATCTAAAGGACTCCACTAGAAGTTAGTGTCATATATCACAAATGGTAAAGATAAATCACAGAAGGGATTCTTATTTCATCTACCAAAAGTTCAAAACAAATTTCAAAGATATACAAATTTCCTCAGGCTCGTGGTTACCCATACCCCAGTTTCATCATGCTATTTAGTACAACTGTACAAAGATATGACGTACAATTAAGTGGGATCATCTGTCAGGTCCTCCGCATATATCACTATAAACCTCACTCAACAAAAATGAAAAAATATGCTGACCAACCCTCAACAAACGTTCATCAAAAAAGGACAGAAAAAGATAGAAAGGACTAGTTTACTTACCGGATGACAAGACAACGATTATATACTGCCAACCAAGGGTAGGAGTATGTCGACGAATAGATCGCACATCAGTGAAAGGAACAGCCCTAATAGTGTATAAACTTCTATCTGAACAAGTAACCCACGTAATTAAAATCAAGAATAATAAAACATAAAGAACATATCTAACCTACAAAATTGCACAACAAAGCCTAACCTCTGTCTAGTAAATTTGGGTTCGAACTCTGAAACATTGAATCGGAACCACTAGGGCTAGCTTTATAAGGTATCCATGTCTGTTATCAATAATAAAAAAAATCCACATCAACAAATTATAAATTACTTAAAACATTGAATAGTAGTTTACAATAACTAAGACATAACATAATTACCAAAAATACAGAAGCTCCTTGTTTGGTTAGCCGTAACCGACCACTTATCCTTTCCGATGCATACTGAGTGGGATGAATCGTTACATTATCCTTCAAATAAACAAGTTCAGTTCCATCTGGTTCGCTCTTTCTGCTATCCGTACGAGTAATACTTTTGGGTGCCTTGGAAAAACAAAGAAGAAAAGTGTAAGAAAATTCAATCAACTATTCTAGTAATATCTTTAGATTCAGTGAATTAATTATCGGTAAATTAGGGTTCCAAAACAAAATTACAACAGAAACGATTGGTTGGGGAATTTAATGCGATTAGGGTTCCAAAACAAACTTTCAACATATTGGTAACAAATTTACAACATTAAGATTCCAATTGAGGAGGATTGATTACCGGTTTCTCTGATGCGATAGCTACAGCATAATCGGCATCATCAGCCAAATCTTGGAGTTCTGCTTCTTGCATCGTTACTGATTCTTAAAGAGAGAGAGAGTGCGTGTGTGTGTAAGAATGTGAGATCGAACTTCTAGTTCTGGTTTTCTTCTGGACGAAGGAAGAGAGAGAGACTAGCACACAACACGGTAGTTAGATGCGTGCGCGGGAATATTCATTGACCATTTTTATTTCCGGTAAAAGAGAGAGCAAACTGTACGGGTGAGAATCCGATGGGTGGATGCGGATTTTGCGTCCAATCTATTAAAATAAGATTTTAAAAATATATCTTTATCCAGTCCATTACCCAACAGGTTAGATATTCATGGATAAATGGATAAACCATATGGATACGGATGGATTTACAGATTTCAAAATAAAGTAATAAAAAACTAAACGAGTTTTTTGCTGGGTAGTCCAAAAAACCGGACCGAGTTAACCATACCCATTCAACCATAAGTCCAAAAACCATTTGAAAACTCCCAATTACTATTATACACATCACGTATAACCAGCCCACGTCCTCCACCTCCTACACTACTCGCATTCTAAACTGCAGGTCGCTACTTATGCGACAAGGAATTTCGCTACCTTAGGACAGTTAGAGTTACTGTCGCCGTTTACTGGGGCTTCCATTCAAAGCTAATCACACTTCTCCTTCCAACCTTCTAGCACCGGGCAGGTGTCAGACTCTATACATTGTGTTACCACTTAGCAGAGTCCTGTGTTTTTAATAAACAGTCGCTACCCCCTGGTATGTGCCGCTTTCCTAATTCATAGGAGAGCACCCCTTCTCCCGAAGTTACGGGGCGAATTTTAGTTTCATCTACTCCACCCACATTACTCGACTTCATTACTTCAGTAAAACCTTAAAATCTAGGGCAAAATCAAAATCAGGAAACACCTGAAACAAAATCCAAAAACAGAGACCAAAAAACCAAAATTGAAATCTGTAATAGCAGACTTTGATTTCTTTGAGCATTATACAACTCAAACCTAAGCTACTGTCAGCATTATATTACTGCATATTTTCCATCTAAAATGGGTACAAAGAGAAAAATCAACAGAAGTATAAAAGAAACAGTGACTGAAGAACACGATGCTCCTCAATCTCCACCACCGAAGAAGAACAAGAAAGCTTCTACAGTAGATTTTATACCAACAAAATCAAGAAAGAAGAAGAACAATGAAGTTGTTGATTCTCCAACAACATAAAAAAAAACGAAACAAACTGTTGTTGATTCTCCAGCAAAATCAAAACAGAAGAAGAACAAAGAAGTTATTGATTCTCAAACAAGATCAAAAAGAATGAAACAAATTGTTGTTGATCCTCCAGCAAAATCAAAAAAGAAAAAGAACAATGAAGTTGTTGATTCTCCAACAACATCGGAAAAAAGTGAAACACTTGTTGTAGATTCTCCATCTACAAAGAAGAAGAAGAAAGATCTTGTTGTTCGTTCTCCATCTACATCACAGAAGAAGAAGAAGGGTGTTGTTGTTTCTGGGAAAAAAGGTACTGATTCTAATCATCGGTGCATATCCATATATAACACACTTTGTTCATGTTATAGAATTTAGATATAGCATACAACATGGGTACATATCAATATATATATTTTTTTTTTCATGTTATAGCACATAGATCTAGCATGCAACATAGGGTAAAAATTGATATGTACTTGGTTTTTCGTATATACTGATCAGTACATATCAGTATATACTTATTTTCATGTTATAGCATATAGATATTGATTGCAGGATAAGTATATATTGATATGTACTTTGTTCTGGATATTGAATTGGATCAGTACATATCAATATATACTTCGTTCATGTTATAGATATAAAGCATATATATATATGTATATTGTTCTATACTATAGCATCTAAATCTTGCATACAGGATAAGTATATATTGATATGTACTTTGTTCTAATCTTGAATTGGATCAGTGCATATCAATGTATACTTTGTTCATGATATAGCAGATACATATCAACATATCAAAAATATATACTTTGTTCTATATTATAGTACATATTGATATATTGTAGGGATATTGACAGTGTGTTCATTATGCAGGTGGTGTGAAGAAAACCACAAAAAAGACAAAAGCACCTGCACCTGCTAGGAAGATATACAGAAGTGGTTTCATGGGGATTTTCTCACTTGTTAAAGCAATCAAGGCAGAAAAGCTTGAGTTGAGTGAAACTCAGTTTCGGATAATTAGTGAGCAATCATATGGGAACCTTTTTCTGATGTTCTGGTACACAAATCTGGGTGCAGATCACTGGATGGAGAATGAAACTGCTGTGACCAATCTTATAAAGTGTTATAAGAGAAGTAAAGTTGCGGATGAGCTCACAATTGAGTTCAAAAGGCATGGAGATTCACATATTCTGACATCCACTCCTGAAGAAGTAGGTGTTATCTTTGGAATGCCAAGAGCAGGAAAAAGACAACATAAAGATATGATGTTGACATCAAGGGGTGGATATAGAAACAGTGCTTTCTTCCAAATGTTATTTTCTGATGTACAAAAGACTAAAAAGGTAAATAGAGTGAGGATACATGAAGAAGTCTTGAAACTTCTAAGAAAAAAGCCATCAACTAAGAAGAAAGTTGAAGAATCTGAAGAAAAGGAAAGTGATGAAGAAGCTGAAGAAATTGGGAGTGATGAAGAAAATGAAGAAGAAGAAAGTGAAAAAGGGATTGAGGAAAAAAGTCAAGAAGTCAGAGATGTTGAAGACCTTGTAAGGCTTATATGCATGTTCATGTGTATCACTTTGTTTTTCACAACAAAAGATGCACATGCCTTGACTGAAAAGTACATTGGTCTTGTGGAGGATCTCGAAGCTGCAAAGAATGTGTCATGGCCATATTTGATACATTTTTACCTAGAAAAGTTACTAAATGACAATGTAAACGCAGTCGAGAATACTACAGGGTCTCTGAACTATTTGTTGGTAAGAATACGTACTAAAATATTTTTAGTAGTTTACTCAATGAAAATCATGATTTACTTTTAACTTTGTTTTGGTGATTTTTTTTTTCAAAACAGATTTGGTATGCAGAGCATACATATTTGCTGGAACCTGAGGAAATAAAGACGATTCCAGAAAAAATGTTTGTTCCGAGAACTGTCAAATGGAATCTTTCAAAGTTATGTGCTGAACTCCAAAAAGACATTGATACAACTGAATATGAGGTAAGAAAAATATGTATTTATTTACTACATTTTTGATGTTGTGTTATCCTACAATATATAATGATATGTATTGAATGTATGATGTTTTTTATCCTACAGTATATATTGATATGTACCTCATGAAAAAACTTGTTTTTATAATACATATTTCTGAGTACATATTTGGTTGTTTTGGTACAGTTCAATGAAAATTTCAAGGTTCAATACACCAATGAAGAAAAGCAAATTCTGAATAGAATCACAAGAAGAGTTGCAGAAGAGAATAGTGAAGATGAAAAGGAAGAAGATAAAGAAGAAACTGCATGGAAGGAAGTGGAGGAAGATAACTGGAAAGGAAGATATGAAGAATTGGGAAAGACAATCTTTGAAAAATGGGGTGAAGCAAACACCATGCAGCATGAGGATGGACCGCTTGATGCGCCAAAACTTCTGCAAATGTTGAATGACAAATACATGAAAGCTTGTCCCATGTAACCTGAAACTGAAGAAGAGATTCGAGACTCAATTGATGGGAGTCCCACTCATTTAGGCACTGACCTAACAGGAGAATTTCCATCTCCTACTACTCCAACAGATCCTCTTTGTGAAAACATAACAGAAGGTGAAGTAGTTTTGGGAGAAGAAGTGCCAACTCTTCAGATTCCAACAGAAGATGAACAAAATAATGTGAGTGACACCACCGTCAAAAGGGTACCATTTAATGTTGCATTGTCAACACCACCTTCAGTGCATAAGTTTTGTGGTGTTGAGGTTAATGTTATTAAAACATGGGCTAAAACTAACCTAGAGAAAGAGGTCAAACAGATGCATGTGAAAAGTAACTCACAAGTAAGTAATGTTGGCTAGTTTCACTCTTTATTACAAATGTGTTTATCAATATAACTGTAAATATCAATATGTACTGGATTACAAATGTGTTTTATTATTGTCATATAACTGTAAATATCAATATGTACTTGATTACAAATGTGTTTTATTATTGTAATATAAATGTACATATCAGTATGTATAACTATCATGAATAAAACTCTATGCTTGCATGATGATTTAGCTGAACTTTAACAAGAAGCAATGAAGAAGGTGGTTGATGCTATAGACCAGAGTCTTGAAACGATTAAAGGGATGTCGCAGAACCCAGATGAACAAGACGTTGAAACCCTGGTCGACAGCTTCATCGACATGAAAATCCCTTTGTTTACTGAGATGGCTAAGATGGAAGACATCGAAAAGTTCACATTTGAAGAATTTTTGGACTTAGCCATTTCCAGCAGGGAAGTTTATGATGAAGAATATGCATCTCTCATCCAAGACAATGGTACTGTTTCAAGCAATACTCTGTTTGGGATGGACATTCGAAAACATTTTGATAATTTATTTGGAAATGATTTGCGATGTGTAGAAGTTCGACAAGCTACAGCTGAGCCAAACCAAATTACACCAGAGAAGAATGCGGTTCAAGTAACACCTGAGGAGGAAAGTGACCAGGAGGTATATCTTCTACTTGTGGTAATTTACATTTCTTGTCGTTGTTTGAAAAAATATGATTCAAATATAGTACTGAAAATCTGGATTCATAAATGCAGGAACATGAAGTTACAACAACCCAAACGTCAAGCGACGTCCCACTATCAACCAAACTTGCCAAGATGACTGCTTCCAAAGCGAAATCAAAACCAAAGGTTCTTGCAAAGAAGTCAATACCAATTAGAGAAGAAGTTAGCAGGCGGGTAACTCGTGCAAATCCTGGAAAGAAGACAGATCCATTATTTGATAGTGGAAGTATGTTTTCTGAAAAGAAGAAGCCAAAAACTGAGAAGCGAAAAAAGACGATAAAGACAGGAAAAGACAACTTAGCTCGGAAAGCTCAGAATCCAAGAATGAAGTTCATGGATCTTCACAAGTCACCACTCTATGAGAATATGACAGATGAACAAATAGAGATTCTACTTCCATACTTTGAGAAATGAAAGAGAATGTAAGTACTTTCTACCCTTCATTTTATATTTAAATCAAGTAAGTTTTGCATCAAAAAAACTTACTTCAATATGTGTTTTTGTTATAAATGTGCAACTCAGTTGCTTGGAGAGTAGAGAATGGAGGTGGTATCTGCGTCAGCGGGGCTACAATGGAAGATTTAATCTTCAACAGAGCATTAGAGCAAGATCTTCTCAACTATGCTCAATATAAGCTTCAACTGGCATTTGAAGACGACCAACCAAATGCTGAGGAAGAAAGAAAATACTTTAAGGTGTTGCACCTGGATCCAACTGCTTGGGTATATTTTTTTTTATTCTTTTATACTTTTGAACATTGGTTATGAAAAAGTATATATTGATATATACTTTTGTGAAATAACCTATTAAACGTTTCCAATTTTTAGTATCATGTGGACAAGCCAGACTATCTAAAGGGGGCAGAAGTGACTGCTGTCATTATGCCAATCTTGAAAATGAGCAATGGCATAGAAAAGATCCGTGTACCAATGTGCCATGGAAACAAGCATTGGACCCTGCTGGAGTTTGAGTTTGAGTTTGAAACAGAGAAATTTATACATTACAACTCATTTGTGGCATTCAGGGACCATTGCTATGAGAATTCCAAGAAAATGTCTGAGTACCTGTTCAACCCTATCAATCAGTTCTTGGATGAGCATAAAAGAAAGATGGTGAGCACCGTACAGTTGACTGACTATGGCTGTCCACAACAAGGAATCTGGCCAGACTGCCTTTTGTATGTGATGCATTTTATAAAGAGGAGATCAAAGATTGATCGTGATGGGAAAAGTTTGGGATATGATGAACAACTGATGAAGAAGATTCAGATGAAAAGAATCAAGTTAGCATGCAGGTTGTTGACAGCCACTCATCCTGAAATCAGTTGGGAACCCTCCCAATGAAAATAAATGTTTAACTGCAGAGTAATTCAGATATTTTTGTAGATCTTGGTATGAGGAGATAAGTTGGTGCATTTTGGTTTTTGCTGGGCAAGGTTTTGTGGATAGTCCTTCTACGCAGTATGTACTTCAGTAACTTTCTTATTGTGTTTACTTATTGAACTTGGTTTCTACCTATTCAACTTGGTTTTTAGTTATTATGTATATATATGTGATGATCTTTATTATCATTGTTAGGTTTCTATTTAATTTTAAAGTTATATAGAAAGGCAGAACAACTTGGTTTCTATTTAATTTTAGAGTTATATTGATATATACTTTGTTCTGAAACTCTGAACCAATAGATTCATAATCTAAACCAAGTACATATTGACATGTACTATGAAGTACATATTGATATGAATTTAAAAAATTACTTTGTTTATGTACATTTTTTTTGTGTTTTTATAACAACTACAAGATTACTAAAATAAAAGAAAAATATATTGGGAATAAAAATCACTAATAACTCTAAAATTAAATAAAAATGTATTACTAAAACATAATGAATGAATGACATCCAACCAATTGTTCATACATCTTTTAATATGGAGCAAAATATAAGATTTATATCATCAAATTCATATTCTGTCATTAAGAACATAATTCAGTTGGCACACAAACAAGTTCTGAAAAAGAAACCTAAAAAAATGCGACAAGTATCTTCTAAAAGAATTTAAATCCAAAATGTACTAAAAAAAATGTAATGACATCCATATATTGGTACTGACGGATAACATTGCATGTAGCCTTGTTGTATGAGCTTTCAATTTACAATTTGAACATGCAACATGATTTTTGCTCCTCTCCCATGCACTCTTGATGCATTTCTTTTTTCTTCTTCCTGGAGGAGCCCTAACTACTATTGGTGGCAGAATAGCATCTTCTGCGTATACTCATCAGGCCTGTGGTATATTGAAAAACATAAATAAGAAAAAACTACTATACTTGTACAATTTTTGTTGATGTGTGTTACACTAAATATCAATATGTACTATGCTAGTTCTAGTTTATGGTTTATATGTACTGCTTAAAACCATTCTCATGTATGATACTACCATAAAAAAAATCAATATGTACTGCTTAAAAAACTTACCTGTCGTGATTAGGAACAGGTCTGATAGCGATTGAATATAGATGGCGATAACAACTAACTTTGAAGTATTCGTCAATATAATCAAGGAACTTTCCCCCAGATGCAGCAATAGCTGCAGTAGCATGCGAGCATGGAAAACCATACACGCGTCATCTCTGGCAAGTACAACTCTTTTGTTGTAGATCTACCATATGAGACCTGCAAACAAGAAAACCAAGCATATTATTTACGCAGTATATATTGATATTTGCACTATACAAACAAAAAAAGAATATAATCTGCACAATAAATATTTGATATTTTCCCTAAAAACTAGTTTAGTGTATAATCCATGAGCTCGATTCAACTATTCCTGCCTATCTCAGTTCAAAAGAGCATGTTACCTAAAAAAAACTAACCTTGGGGAATGAACTTCAAAGACGTGAGCATATGACTGACTAACTTTCCAAGGATGACCAATTTGAATGTGTGGTTCAAGCAAGGCTTGATACACAGGGGTTACGAGTTCCGAATCCATCAAAAGACTTTCTTCACGACGTTCAGACATCAACTCCATTACCCGTAGCCTACACGACAAATAAAATTAAAAAGAAACAAATATATTATACATATAGTACATATATACTTGTAGTGTTACAAGAAACTTATAAAAACCTGATTGTGTCAGAGAGAGCACAAGGAGGTAACTTCTTCTCGCGGCGAATCCAGTTATTAAAAGACTCGACAATGCTTGAAGAAGTCTGACCATACCTACAGCCTGGGAAGTATGCACTAGACCACTTTTCCCTAGGAATGTTACGGTAGTATTGAGCAACCCAAGGCCTTCCTAGATAAACCATTTCTTGAAGACCTTCTTCATATCTTGCTGGAGAAAGCGCATATGTTTCTTTTTGGAAACATTCCATCACTTCTTTATATTTTTCATCATCCTTACCGATGGGTAGGTTATTTTCAAGTGGAAAAAACAATAGTTATGATAAGAATCAGAGAAAACTTCAGGAATTGCATTCAACAAACCTTCACCTCGGTCAGTCAAAAAGGTGATGGGACGATGGTCCACAAATTTTTTAAGATTGTCCATAAACCAAGGCCAATTATCATTATCTTCGCCAGGAACTAATGCATATGCAAAAGGATAAAAACCTGGAAAACAAATATAAAAGACCATATCAATGTGTACTTCATGTCTCCACCTTCAAATTATGTTATACCTACAGTGTATATTAATATGTATTCTATGTATGATGTGTATGATCCTAAAGTACATAAAAAACAGTTACATATCAAAATATGTACCATATAAAAAAGCTACCTTGATTGTCGTTAGACATGTCGCAGCCATTAGACCTCCTTTAAACTTCCCCGTAAGAAATATCGCATCACAAAAGATCATTGGACGACAAAGTTTATAACCCTCTCTACAAGCTCCAAAGAAAATAAAAAGTCCGTGGAATCTCTTTGTTGCGTCGTTGAAATCAAAATCAATATGAGACCATGGGTTGGTTTCCCGAACAACAGTGACCCACCAAGCAAGATCAGTGTATGACTTTACATCGTCACCAAAAATCATTTCATGCGATAACTTTAATGCATGATATGCGTGGTGATACTTGATGTTGATCCCTCCACCAACTTTAATATAATCCATAATCTTTTGCGGCTTTATGAGAGGGTTGTTCTTGACACGCTCATGAACTAAATGATTTACAAGCTTCCTCGAAACAGTTGGACTCCTCAACCTATAACCAGCACCACAAGTGTGCCTACCCACGTAATACTTTATCTTAAACACATCCAAAGACCCATTCATGGTAATCGCGTGAAGCATCCAAGAGCAACAATCATTGCTGCATCTCACTGTGAATCTCTCAAGGTCATTCTTCAATTTTTTAAACTTATATCCAGTCCTCAAACAATGTTTCTCACATGTTAACCGAACAGCTTCAACACCACCATGGAAGAGATGGTTTTTATCTTCAAAAAGATTCTCCCAACCATCAGAAAAAAGAACACTTGCAACATCTTTAGAATATTTCAAATAATTGTTCCTAGCACTCAAAACCAACTCAGCAGTGTTGTCAAGATCAACATTTCTCAAAGAACTAGATGCACCAGACAACACAACATCAACATGCAACTCAAAGAAATCTGAATTCTTCGTAAAATGTAATGCAGCATGCCCTTGAAGAGATATATCAACAAGCACAGGGACTTTCACTCCATTTTCAACATAATTAACAACAATAGTTGATGGAGTCAATCATCTCCACGCATTACAAATAGTAAACTTCAAATCTTCCAAAGTCGAAGATAACGTAACCAAATATGCAATGTGGTGTTGCTTGTGGTATACATGAGAGTAGCAAAAGCTATTTGGATTAGAACCAACACCTGACATGTTGAACCTGAAGAAATGTGATCCAAATAAAATAACACAAACACAAAAATCAAAACATATATTTTAAGATGATAGGAATAATAAATCTACAGTACAACATAATATGTACTATTTTAGAAGTATCACACATATTATAGATTCACACATAACAAACAAACAGTGAAAACAAATATGTACTGATTCAAAAATGGTATACTATAAAAATAGTATATATCGAAAAGTTTAGAAAAACAGTACGTATTAATATGTACTGAAGAATCATTCAAAACATCCAGAAGAAAGAACAAAAATCATGATTTCCTGAAAAATAAAAGAAAACCAAATAAAACCTATTATCAAACAACATGTAAAAAAACTGAATACGACGATCTAATGAACAAAATAGAACGATTACAAAAATCAGTTTTAAAGATCAAAAGAAAAACTAAAACAAAAAAAAAACGAGATCGATCATGGAATTCAACAAAATGTACATCATAGAAATCGTAATCATCGGGATTTCAGTGTAAGAAAACAAATAAAAACATGAAATCAAGTTGATTATCATGATTTCAGTTGAAAAAACAAAAACAGAACAAAGCATAAACAACAATTATAAGAGAAGAGAAGAAGATTAAATAAAAATACCTGGAGATTTGAAATCGAAACCCTAAAATCGAAAAACACCAACTGAAGCAGAGAGAGAGGAAATAGGATCTGTAAGCTGCCGAATTTTTTTTGGAAGATTTGATTTCCGCTAGATTTATAGTTGGAACAAGAAAGGGGTATATATGGAATATCGAAAATGTAATTTTCATTACATTCACGTGAGTTGGACGGGCGACTCACAAAATCAGTCCAAAAACAAGTTTTTGGACTAGGGGTTAAACCGAATTTGATGGATGGATTAGGGGTTAAACGGGTCTTCTATATAAGATTATGTAGTAATTCCTAGAAAATAAACACTAATAAAAATAAATCTAGAAATAACCAAATAAACTAAAAACTAATAATACTGTATTAAATTAAAATTAAACTTAACTAAACCAAATTATATCTACTACTTTGTATCTGAGATTGAAAAACGATATCTTATGTGATCAGTAATATGTTTGTGAGAGAATAAATTCTGAGGTACGCGTGTCCAAAAAACTATTGGAGAAGTAACGAACTACGATAAGACGAGAAACACTATAACAAAGCCTTTTAAAGCATTAAATTGATAGCTGTAAACACGACAAAATTTGAAACTGACAACATTAATGCATGACCGACACGTTGGTTGCGGGAAAATAAGGCGCACTACTCAAAACAGACAACATTAACTACTCGACTGACAACAGGTTGCGGAAAAGTATGGCTCAATAAAGAGTAATAATGAGTATTGATGCATGACTGACACATGTCGATTTTACAAGCTACGGAACAAAAAGAACTAAATCATGACGTTTCACTTTAAAGGGATACGTATCCAACATGCCATGATTCAATTAACACCGCAACATTCATCCCAATCCAGAAATATTAATTTAAATACAAGACTTCAGAAGAGCTGTGGGATAATCAGTAAGAAATCACGAGAAACAAGCAGTACGCATACTAAGACTTGCGGGAGAAACGATCAAGCCTTGCGGAAATCACAAATAAACTTTACGGGAATACATATCGCACCAAGAATGGATAAGAATAAATAGGTGGAAAGGTAGATTGGTGGGACCTGTCAAATTGGCTATAAATACCAAGCTCATAAACTGGAAAAGGGGTTTGAAAAAGGAGAAGAAAAATAAGCTAAAGAGGTTGAAGTGATAACAAAGAGTATAGGTATGAACTTATGTAAATCTGTAAGTTCAATTTTATTATGATTAAGTTCATGATATTATAACATATCAGTTATTTGATGTATCTTATGGTAATGTAAGCATATATATTATTTGATGTATCTTATGGTAATGTAAGCATATCTATTATTTGATGTATCTTATGGTAATGTAAAATAAAATGTATACAAATCTTTTCCCGTGGATGTAGACAGTTTGACTGTTGAACCATATAAATGTTTGAGTCAATTTATTTTAAGATATTTGTTTAATTCTCATTGTTTAAATGATCATGAGAGTTGTCAGGATAAGATATCATACAGAACTATGATTTAAATACTTTTGGTTATGATCCAAGATGCTAGATTTTTGGTAATCACAGTTTGGCGCTAGAAACAGGGAAGTAGTAAAGAATTTATTCTACCTGTCAGAATTTTTGTTGGAAAATTTTTTAATCGTGTTTTGTCTAAAAAGTCTTCCCTTTAAAATACAATGATTAAGTTTCATACGAAAAATTGTATATATAATTTTACTCAATAAATCAGTTAATGAGTATATAAATTTGGTCGTTATGGTCATATCCTTTATTTTTATTGTCTTATACTCTCCACAAATATAAAATTATCAAGGATTTTCTTCAAGCTTGGTATTAATTTGTTTTCACATCAACTTATAAAACTTTTACTAAATTACAAAGTCATCTCTTTTGAGTGTGATATGTTAAAACTAATTATACTATTATCTTCCAATCAAATGGTATTGCAAATTTATTGAGAATGATAAAATCTTGTGAAACACATAATTTATTATCTGAGCTCTTATAGAATACTGGTAAAGAAATCCCTACAGCAACACAAGACAGATCTTAAAAGAAATTACAACATCTCAAAAGGATTCACAAAAATGAGGACGGTGTCACATAGAAACATCCAAGATCAAGATGCCAATTCAGGAAATCAAGGAATTAATGCAATAGAGGCTCCTCAACAAAGGGAAATGCTGAGAGAGTCACAAGAGCGACCACCCATTAATGATCATATAAACAATTCTGAAGATCACTCAAATAGTCGCTCATGTGAAGAAAATTCTCAAAATGATATTGATCACATTCAACAATTAATGGAAGAAATGGACGAGATGCGCAAGGTACAACAGACTTGTGCGGAAAAAATTGCACTTTTAACCAGAGAAAACCAAGTACTCGGAGAAAAGGCCCAGTATGGTACGAAACCATTTACAACAAGAACACGGGGGCAAGAAGTAAGCTCCAGTGGACTCATAGGAAGGAAAATGAGAGCCAATAACGATCAAAGAATAATGGTAGTAGAACCCACACGCCAGCGGAATAAACCATATAAATTGAATTTAGATGGTTCAAGATTGCAAAATGACAGGTGGCAAAAATGCTATGAGGATATGGAGCAAATGCGGGAAGAAATAAAGAATTTGAAAAATAAAGAGGGTGGACGATTAAAAGAAGTGTTAAAAGAAGCTAGACGAATGCCATTGGCGCCGCATTTGGCATATGCCCCAATACCGCATGAGTGTAGTACTCCTATTTTTGAATGCTACGATGGAACAAAAGACCCAACAACCCATCTGAAATATTATAATCGCATCATGACACGTTGGGATCAAGATAATGTAGTTATGTGTCGGTTTTTTCCCTCGAGTTTGAAAGGTATAACTTTGGCGTGGTATGACAATTTACCAGAAGGGATGGTGTATTCTTACACGCAGTTGACCCGCAAGTTCTTAGAAGCATACATGTACAACAAGCCCGCAGATGCGTGGATGGATAAGCTATACTCACTTTCCTCAACGACAGAGGAAACCATCCGTGATTATACAGATCGATGGCAGACGATCTGTCAAGCAATTGGGGATGTAGCTCCAGAAGTCGCTATCAACAGTTACAAATGGGGAATAACCAATCGAGAAAGCCAACTCTTTATTGATATCCATAATATCAATCCAAAAAGTAAAGGAGATCTCAGAGATATTATTGAAAAGTGTGCAAGATTACAAGATATTCAGAGGCAACATCCGAGAACAATATCTCAGCAACAAGGAAGTGCAAAGAGAGCCAATTCTATAGAGCCTCCATCCGGATCCGGGCAAAGGTTTGCGGAAAAGACTCCAAACATTGAATCAAAGCGAGCCAAGATTGAGGAAAGAAGAAAGTTTGTCCAGCAATTTGAGGAGCGGATTTTCACTAAACTTAACACTCCTTATTCAAAAAATTTAAATGTAATAAAGAATAGACAAGATTTTCAATGGCCACAGTCAAAAGAGCGACAACCCGAACATACAAAGAATTCCAAGGATTATTGTGAATACCATTGCTATCGTGGTCATTCCACAAACCGATGCAGGAACCTAATAATGCAAGTACAAAGGATGATTGATGCATGGGAGTTAAAAGAATTTATTCAGCTGCCTGACTCCACACCAAGGTTTAATAAAGGAAAAGCTGTTAATATTCCTCATAATAATCAAACTATTAACATGATTTCATGTTCTGAATCGGATCAAACGTCCATGAGTGCGGCTATTGACAAAAAATTACATAAAAGGGTTCGCAATCACGAAGTATTCAAGGTTGCGGGAAGAGTTACCGAAGTTTGGGAAGAATGGATGGCATCCCCATCAACTTTTTCTGCAGACGAAGTGGACCAAGAGATTGAAATGTACAATTATCCGTTGGTACTCACACTGCCAGTATCGGGATGGAATATAAGGAAGATTCTTATGGATGGGGAAGCTCTCTTGATGTTTTATTTTATGATACCTTTCAGAATATGGGGTTAAAAGATGATCAGCTAATGCCATCATGCTACACAATTTATGGGTTTAACGGATTAGCTTCAAAACCGAAAGGGGAAATCTTGTTGGATGTTGCAGCTGGACCAATAAGTATTCTGAATAAGTTCAGTGTGGTGGAGGCTCCATCTCCGTACAACGCCATCATTGGTAGACACTGGGTCAATCAACTGAAAGGAGTAACATCAACGTATCATCAATACTTGCGGTTTCCAACACCGCAAGGGGAAATGGAGATAAAAGGAGATCAAAATGAAGCAAAATCTTGTCTTTTAGCAGAAGTCCGCATGAATAAAGAACGACAACAACAACAATAAAATAAGGAAAAAAAACGCAAGATGAAGGCTAAAGAAAAAGCCTTGAACCAATATATGATTAAGACTGCGGGAAATAAAGCAATAAATGAAACAAATGAAGGTAGCACAATTTAGGAAAGCACGCCAAATATTAATGAAGGTAATCTTCCATCATAGCAATCAAAGGGTGCTCCCACACTTTTAGGAGCTCCCAAACCCACCTTTACATCAATCGAAGAAACTAAAAATATCAATATTGGAACAGAAGAATTTCCCAAGATGATAAAAATTGGAACGTTGATGGAAACAAAAAGGGAGTATAATTTGGTTATGCTGATAAAAGATTTTGTGGAAATTTTACATGGAAGATGGAGGACATGCCGGGTATCGATCCAAATATTGTACGACATGAATTACATATATGTCCGGAAGCTACGCCTTTTCGGCAACGCATACGTAAAGTTGCACCTGAACATCATTTTCCAGTTGAAAGAGAGTTAAAAAATCTTATGGATGCAGGATTCATTCGAGAGGTGCGGTATCCAACTTGGATTTCAAACATGGTGATAGTACCCAAAAAGAATGGCGGAGTAAGAATTTGTATAGACTTCACCAATTTAAACAAGGCATGTCCGAAAGATAGTTATCTGCTTCCCAGCATTGATCAGTTGGTGGACGTTGTTGAAGGTCATGAGGCTTTATCCTTTATGGATGGACAATCAGGGTACAATCAGATTGCTTTAGCTGAAGAAGATCAAGAACACATTGCGTTCTTCACTCCGCATGGATTATATTGTTATACCAGAATGCCATTTGGGATGAGAAATGCAGGAGCAACTTATCAACGGCTCGTTGATGTAATTTTTAAACCATGGATAGGCCGCACACTCGAAGTTTATGTAGATTACATGCTGATAAAAAGTAAATTTTCAAAGGATCATTTACAAGATTTGAAAGAGATATTTGAAGCCTTGCTAAAATACATAATGAAAGTTAATCCCGATAAATGTATTTTTGGGGTTACGTCAGGGAAAGTTTGGGGTACTTGGTCACCAAAAGAGGAATTGAAGTTGATCCGGCAAAGGTTCAGGCCATTTTTGATATGCCATCTCCGAGGAATGTTAAAGAAGTACAGAAATTAAATGGTTGTTTGGCCGTACTCAGAAGATTTATTGCTAGATCATCGGACAAATGTAAGCCCTTCTTTGATGCATTCAAAAAGAAGAATAAATTTGAATGGAATGAGGTTTGTGAGCAAGCTTTTTCAAGCATTAAAGTTTATCTTGCCACATTGCCTGCATTACAAAAACCAGAACCTGAAGAGGTGCTTGCCTTGTACATAGCCGCAACGGAAGATGATGTAAGCGCGGTATTGGTGCGAACAAATGAAAAGGTAGAAAAACCCGTGTGTTAAATCACTAAAACTTTCAACCTCGCAGAAAGAAATTACACAAAAATCGAACAGTTAATCTTAGCACTGGTTTTTGCTACCCAGAAATTACGCATATATTTTTTGACACACTATGTGCGAGTACCAAGTAAAGCTCCGTTGGAGTCTGTATTGAAGAATGTGGGAAAAGTGGGAAGAATAGCAAAATGGAACGCACAACTCGAACAGTTCCACATATTATTTGAGCTACAAACTGCACAAAAGTCGCAAGTCCTGGCTGATTTCCTTGCAGATTTTCCTTTAAATGATGATTTTGAAATTCAAGGGTTGCCCAGATTCGAAGAGGATGATCCTCAGGATATCCTAAGCTCCGTAAATTCCCGAAGATGGGAAGTATTTGTTGATGGGGCCAGGAACAAAGAAGGTGCTGGAATTGGAATTATAATCATGACTCCTACAGGGGATCGAATGATACATTCATTCCGACTAGAAATCGATGAACATACAAATAATATAGTGGAGTATGAGGCTGTGGTTCATGCCCTTAGGCTCATCATTGAATTGGGGATAAGCGATGTCCGGCTCACAAGTGATTCACAATTAATAATTCGACAGGTTGAGTTAAAATATCAAGCACTTGATGAAGACCTGGTAGAATACAAAAATCTTGTGCAAAATTTGGCGCTTCAGGTTCGAAATATAACCTTTCGTCATTTTTCCAGAGATAAGAATCGTCATGCTGATGCATTAGCATTTATTTCTTCAATGATAAGGGATCAGAATACATCAGCAATAAAAATTGGGCGTATTTATGAACCATCAATCAAGCTGTGGGCAGTTGAAAATGTTGAAAAGAAGTGGAAGAAGATATCGAAGATGCAGCAGTACAAGATAATGCAAGTTTCCCACAAAAAACAGAAAATAATTTAACCAGAGAAGATTGGAGAATTTCAATACATCAATATTTGCAAAATGGGGTATTACCCGCAAGCACTAAAGAGGCAAGAAAGGTGCAATCAAAGTCTGTGAATTATCAGTTGCGGGATAAAATCCTGTACCGCAAATCCTTTTTAGGGCCTTTACTTCGATGTTTATCACGAGAGCAAGGGCAACAGATTCTCAAAGATATACATTATGGAGATGCAGGAAATCTTACTGGAAGACGATCATCGTCTTTAAAAGAAAAAACGCAAGGATATTATTGGCCATTTATGCATAAAGACGCAGAAAACATGGTAAAAAGATGTGAAAAATGTCAGCGCTATGCGAAAAGAATAAAGGCTCCTGCAACAGAATTAAATTCCGTACTCATCCCCTAGCCATTTGCAAAATGGGGGATAGATATTGTTGGACCATTAGTGGAAGGTACTCAAAAAAGAAAATACTTGATTGTGGTTACAGACTATTTCACTAAATGGGTTGAAGCCAAAGCTCTTGCACACATTAGAGACACTGATATTTTTAAATTCCTATTTGAGAATATAATCCGTAGATTTGGAATTCCAGTAGCCATAGTCTCGGATAATGGACAACAATTACAAGGGAAAAATATAGATATGCTTTTCGAAGCATTTAACATTCAAAAGAATAAATCTACTCCACTCTATCCGCAAAGTAATGGGCAAGCAGAAGCAACAAATAAAACAATTGTTGTGAATTTGAAGAAAACTCTTGATGGCCATCATAAACGGTGGTGTGAACAGCTTCATAATACATTATGGGCATACCGCACAACAAGAAGGGAATCCACTGGAGAATCACCATTTCTTCTTACTTACAGAACATAAGCAGTTATTCCAACGAAAGTCATCCTACCCACTACAAAAACAGAAGCATGGGAGAAAAATTTAAATTCAGATTTAATGCTTGAAAAGTTGGATGACTTAGAAGAAAGAAGAGAAGTTACACTTCAAAAAATGGAAAATTATCAAAGAAGATTGGCAAGGGAATACAGTAAAAAAGTAAAGTTGCGGAATTTTGTGGAAGGACAGTATGTCCTGCGGCAGATCCCGGAATACCAAAGAGACAAAAAAATAAGAAAATTTGCACTTACATGGGGAGGACCTTATATTACACAAGGCATTGCGGGACAAGGATCATATCATTTGCGGAATATGGATGGAGGAATTTTACAATATCCGTGGAATGCGCAATATCTTAAACCATATTATCCTTAGTCAATAACGCAATTAGGCAACAATTGACGCTCATAATAGGTAAAGCATATCAAATTTAGTCTCTCTAGAAGATCCAAGTAAATGTTTCTGATTATATAATTTTTTGCTATAGAGATACCTAACATGACATTGATTATTGTACAAGGTACTCTCCACTTCAGAAAGTATTCATAATCAGCAATGCATTTTTACAACAATTTGGTTTCATATTAGGTAAAGCTACAAATGCAACCTCTCTAAGAAAATCCTTGTGAATGTCTATGAGTGTGTGACTATTGGATCTTTCGCCAACAGGGGTGCCTAACTTGATATTAATTGTTGTATCTTTCTCCATTTTAGGAGACCTTCGGGACCGCATCCTAATTTCCTCCTGGCCGGAGAGAAGTTAGACATGTGTTACACCCACAATATAACTCAAGGTACAAAATTTCCTTGCGGTTAAATAAATCACACTCGTACATGAATTAACAATTAATATATATTCAAAATCTGTTTTGCAGGGATAAAATCACAAGGAAAAGTGAAAACGCAACTACAATCTAAAGATAAAGAAGAACTAAACAACAATAAAGAAAGCTAAGGTGCGGGAAGAACGCCTTCAAAAGGAGGATTGTCTGGGACATTTCTGCGCTTGTAAACTTTTGTAAATCCATCAACTTGTAATTGGTCAAGGGTGTTATTGACCTCTTGAGGAATTTTAGCTTTAGCTTCGATTCTTAACCATTTGATATAAGTTTTTCTATTTTCAATCTCTACTTTGAATTCATTTACTTCAGTTTCGCAAGCTTGGACTCTTGACTTCCAAAATGTTATCTTTCTTCTCTCAGTAGATAAATCCCGAATAAGGCTCTCATTCTTTGAAGCTTCATGCTTTAGATTATCTTCAACACTTTTAACCTTAGAAGATAAAAGCTCAACTTGAGCAAGCGCCTCGATGACCTTCGTAGAAGCAAGCTCTAGTTGGGTCTGTGCTTCGTCAGATTTGATTGAGGCTAGATTCAACTGCTTATTAAGTTCTTCAACTCTAGCATTTACCGCAATGAGCTCTCCCTCAGCTTTATCAGCTCTAACGGTTGCATCCTTAAATTTTTCTCAAAACCTGAAACAAAAATAACGGATTAATCAATGCGGGAATAATATTGAATTTTAAGCTTGCGGTAAAATGGGATACCTCTTGCGAGGGATTCAAACTCTACTAATTCACGATCCATTGCATCTTTTGTAATATCAAGAAAATCGTATTCTACCGAAAGTTTGATGTAATTGTTCTTGAGTTTTTCAAGATGCTGTTGACATTGAGTTAACTCTGCTTTATTATCCCGCAAACGGTTCAATTTGGATGTGCATCTTGCCATTTCTTTGTGTAGTCGGAGAATGTCACTGTCGCGGTGAAGAAAAAAATCAGATAACTTACGAATCATAACCTGAGCATCCGTAAGAGCTTTTCCTTTAGCATAAGCCTCAGAAGCTGAGTTGTCTTTGTCTTCAATGAGCTGAGCTATACGCGAAGAAAGTTGTGAATGGTGATATGATCCGGAACGGGAAAATCCCGCAAGGATATTTTGCCGCTCCATGCAAAGCTTGCGGTTCTCTTCTTCCGATTTGTCAGATTTTGCCCGTGCCTCAGAAACGCAATCTTTGGTCCATAGTAAAGTAACATCAAACTCTATTTTCTTGCGACCCTTCTCTACGAATAAAAGTCGATGTCGAGATTCTAACTCATTATACTTCCGTATGAACGACTCATGACTATCAACAAGATCATTAAACTTTGTCTATAATTCAACATTCTCATTATTAACTCTTATAACATGATCTTTCAATTGCGTAATTCTAAGCTGCATGTTAGTTACAAGTTCTGAATCCCCCGCTGATCCCATAAAGTAATTCAGAAAATAAGTGAAATAAAATAAGGAAAAACTAATTAAAAGAAAGAATAAGACCTTGGTTCTGAAGATTATACACTTGTTGGCGGAGCACGTCATTTTCCCGTTTCAAATCCAAAGCGTCAGTTTCTACGGCCCTAAATCGGGACTCCATCATGGTAGACCGTGCTTTGTATAATTGATATGCGGTATGTGCCGCACTTTGACCTCGTCCAAGATGCAGAGTTAATGTTATGATTAGAGTTAAAATAAGAAGAAATCAAAAGGGAGAAAAACAATTAAAATACCTGTAGAAGAGCTTGTTGCGGAAAAGAATACACTTTTCCGTCCGCAAGAGCGAGAGTTTCCGCGAGAGAAGAAGGCTCAGTAATGCAGAATAAGGGATCAGCAGCTTCACCTTTATCTTTCAACCAGGCATCTCTAACTGCTTCATATGGCGCAGCCTCCATAGACTTACCCAACCGGGAGACCGAAGAACTGTCTGATTTCACTGGTAGGGAATTGCATGGAACAGACAAAAGGTTCTTTGACATGAACCATTGAAAAGCTTTTTCTTCTTTTTCGAAAAGATTGGAGGTATCTGCAACATCCCTTCCTCTGCTTGGTTGTGAAAACTCCCTGTTTGGCTGAACTGCATCAGCAGCAGCCGTGCTCGAAGCATTATGACAGGATTAGCTTCTGCTATAGTATATGAGGGCACATTACTCGTTGTACTAGTAATTGCTGGCTCATCTACTCCCGCATCGTGATCTTGCGGGACCCCTTTTGTTGAAGTAATTATGGGATCGTCTTGAGGGTTGCGATCCTCTTCATTAGTCGAATCATCTTCATCAGAAGCGGCTTCAAGCGGCTCATCAACAGTCAGAGGGGAGAACTGAAGGTAGAAAGAAAGATCAGGAACGACAGTTTGGTGCGAAAGATCGATGACAGCATTTGAAATCTTTTCGGCAACACCAGCCTGTTCCGCATACTCAAAATTTGTTAATCAGAGAGGAATATTTTGCTCTTCTTATCTCTCTGCGGCTGAGCTTCCTTCACCTATTAAGAGTGGATGATGAAGGGGAGAATATTGAATTTCTCCCTCTTCCCTATCTGTGGAAGCACGAGGGCACTCTTCGCTTTCTTCCGACCCTATAAATGCACCGCAACAATTCATTAAAAGAAATTCTTAAGAAATATAAGAAGTCATCGGATTAAAACAATACCTTTTCTGCAAGGAGTGTGGCCTTGCGTTTTACCCCCGCATCATCTTGGGTGCCTTTATCAACCAGCGGCTCAGTTTCCGGATCAACTTGCGACTATAAAAAGAAGAGGAAAATTTAATATTCAGATGGAAATTCTAATAGTTGAGCAATACATAAAGCACAAAAAGACAGAGAGAAACTCTACGTACCTCAATGACAAGTGGAAATTTGAAATCAGCAAAATTTAACCGCCGAGGGAAATAACCGTTGAAGCGAGTAAGAAGACTGTAAAATATGTTATCGGGAACGAACCCGAAGACCCATGGGCCCTCAATGACGAGTGGGGTGCGGTACCATTTGCAATCGCGATCCTCCCGAATTTTTTCCTTGAGAGGGCGCGTTGTTCCCGGAATATACTTCATCTTGGCGTTGTCAACTTCCGATAGTAGACGGAATCCCTCACCACCTTTGCGGTTCGGGCCAACTGATGTAATTTTATATAGTGATAAAAAGAGGTTCGATTCTCGAACTTGTGAAGGTAATGATTTTAGAAAATATTGGACTAAATCTAAACTAATAAAAATCAGGAAAATAAACTAGAGATGATTTTTATAAAATATGGAGAAAACCAGGAATCAGGAATCAATTATTTCTAACAATTTATGTGATTAATCGGGTAATTCTTTTAAATAAACTAAGCTCAAATATTGCCAAAATAGGTTTTATGCAAACAAGTAGAGGTAAATCATAAGCATGGGACATCAGAGGTTGTCTACCCAGCATGACCCATCAAACAAAAACACCACTACTGAATGAAAACCGTTTTTCTATTACGAAACTATGCAATTTTAACAAATAAAGAATTATAATTAATTAATTATAAATAGACTTACCACATAAAATTGAAAGATAAACCTCCTCCATCATCCCAGTAAATAAACTTAGCCCATGGTGAAGAAAACTTGCTCAAAAGATCTTTTCATTGCTCAAAAAGTTGATTACAAGGTGAAATAATAGTGCAACAGCTGAACAGATACGTTAATAAATGTCATAGAACAGGGTTCAGCCGTTACAGAAGTGTTTCTAAGCAATAAATGGTTGAAAGAATAGGCAACAAGAGCAGTTTGAATCAGCAACAGATATAAATGTTGCTGAGTCGTCTTCTCCGATGGTGGCAGATGAAGAACACGCCGGCCGGACCAGCAGCAGGTGACCGGCGGCGACCGGAAGTGGCCGGAATTGCTCTGATTTCTTCTCTAGCTTTTCGTCCCCCTTTTTCTTGGCTTCTCTTCATATATATAGGCTCTACAAACCCTAGGGAGATGTTCCGCAGTGCGAGGTATGGGTTCAAAAGAAGGGTCTACCAATCTTTATGCAGTATAACGCAGCGCTATAGCTTCTGTTTAGAGGTTCTAAACCTAATAGAACTCTTTAAAATCTATCCAAATCTTCACAAATCCGATTCCAAGCCGGATTCCATTTTTCCGTCCAAATTCATGATTGTGCAATATTCTCCGGCGTAAATCACTCTAACTTGATGTGTTTGAGTTGGTCTTGGACTCTTGTAGCTTTTGGAACAAATTAGAATCGAAAACAACTTGAAAATCTCGTAAAAATTGTACACAGTTGAACACAGTTCTTCCTGATGAGTTGGATCGGTGACTCGCCGATCCAGCCGAGTTGACCCGCTGATTTGGCCCGATCCAACTCAGCCCGATCCAAGGGTGTCCCTTATCCATTCTTGGGGTGCCAATAACACTTGTCCTTGGGTGCCTTTATCACTTTTTGAGCCAATTTTTCCACAAATCTTTATTCTTCAAATGTACCTACAAAAGCATAAAAACACGTAATATTTGCAAAATCGAATACTAACTTAATAGAAACTAAGGTGCAATCTAAACACTAAAATGTGTCTATCACCAACGCTCCATCTTTTGAAATTTTTTGCGGCAATATTGTCCGCATAAGTAGCATGAAAGTTTTTCACTGTATAATATTTGCGTTTTGAAGGGTCTGGAACGTAGCAGGTAAAGTTGGTATTTCCTTGGCTACGCATGCTACATTCATCTAGTATGCGCCACCAATTACCGTTGTATTGAGTGACGGACCGCACCAAGCCTTGATGGGATTGATTGCGGCTGGCAAGAACTTCAAATTGAAAGGGGTTTTCGCTTTGGTATAAGGGAAGATGTAGACCCGCATCTAAAGCTCTCGCAGGAATTAATAGTCTGTTGTTGGAGTAGTCAAAACCCTCCATCATCTCAAAGGTAATTTCATCTTCTGTGCAGTCATAAAAGGAAACTTTGAATTGGCAAAGACCATGAACCCTTTTAAAATCCTCGAGATTCATGGATTTAAAGCTACAACTTTCATGAGCACATTTGTCCTTGGGAGCAGGATTGTTGAACGTAGCACGGACACTTGCGGGCCTTGTAGATTCCGAAGGATGACTCCTCGATACAGGGTAAAGAGATGAATTCCTAACTAAAGGTTGATCATCCTCATGAGAAGCGTTACCGGTAGCTTTACCTTTTCCAACCATGATAAATTTTTATCTACATAGGGAAGCCAGAAAAAATAAGCTTATTAAGATCAAAAGCAAGAACAATGCAGGAAAGATGTAACAAGATGATCAATACATTAAAATAAAAATCAGCTAATCATTCTCTGATCAGGAGAAAGAAGAGATTATGATAAAATAACCAATCATCAAAAAGAGAAATCAACGACATTAGAATCATCATACATTTGAAAGAATAATAAACAGATAAAAAAATCATTAATATCATCTACAATGATTAGGATACAGGTGCAGAGATTGATAAACAAGCAAATACGAAAAAGAAAAGAGCAAAAGAGTTACTTACGGTGAAGTAAAAGATAGAAGAAAAATCTGATTGATTGAAAAGATAAGAACTTGATCCCAATGCAAGAATCCTAGATCACAAGAGATTGAGATAATGAAAAGGCGCTGAAGAATTTTTGAAAAGCTCAAAGGAATAAAAAGCACTGCAACTTGATGAAGAAGAAGAAGAAGACAAGAGGTGTAAAGAATGGAATGAAGGAAATAATTGTATTAAATAGGAGAAAACTGAAACTGACGAACCGTCGAAAACTGAAAAGAAATAAACTTTTCAGAGATTTGATTTCTTCGAAAAACACAAACTGAAAAAAACATACAAAAAGAAAAAAGCGCACAAAAGTGTAACGTGGGAAAGGAAGTTATGGCAGGCGTGCGAATTGAAAAGGTAATTATTATTTTTCCTTTTTTCAAATTTGTTACCAACTGTCAATTCCAGAAAAAGGAAAAAGGGAGCAAATTGTGAGAGAATAAATTCTGAGGTACGCCTGTCCAAAAAACTATTGGAGAAGTAACGAACTACGATGAGACGAGAAACAATGGAACAAAGCCTTTTAAAGCATTAAATTGATAGCTGTAAACACGACAAAACTTGAAAATGACAACATTAATACATGACCGACACGTTGGTTGTGGGAAAATAAGGCACACTACTCAAAACAAACAGCATTAACTACTCGACTGACAACAGGTTGCGGAAAAGTATCGCTCAATAAAGAGTAATAATGAGTATTGATGCATGACTGACACGTGTCGATTTTACAAGCTGCGGAACAAAAAGAACTAAAGCATGACGTTTGACTTTAAAGGGATACGTGTCCAACATGCCATGATTCAATTAAGACCACAACATTCATCCCAATCCAGAAATATTAATTTAAATACAAGACTTCAGAAGAGCTGCGGGATAATCAGTAACTCACGAGAAACAAGCAGTACGCATACTAAGACTTGCGGGAGAAACGATCAAGCCTTGCGGAAATCACAAATAAACTTTGCGGGACTACATATCGCACCAAGAATGGATAAGAATAAATAGGTGGAAAGGTAGATTGGTGGGACCTGTCCAATTGGGTATAAATACCAAGATCATAAACTGGAAAAGGGGCTGGAAAAAGGAGGAAGAAAAATAAGCTAAAGAGGTTGAAGTGATAAGAAAAAGTATAGGTATGAACTTATGTAAATATGTAAGTTCATTTTTATTATGATTAAGTTCATGATATTATAACATATCATTTATTTGATGTATCTTATGGTAATGTAAGCATATATATTATTTGATGTATCTTATGGTAATGTAAAATAAAATGTATACAAATCTTTTCCCGTGGATATAGACAGTTTGACTGTTGAACCATGTAAATGTTTGAGTCAATTTATTTTAAGATATTTGTTTAATTCTCATTGTTTAAATGATCATGAGAGTTGATTTCATGATAAGATATCATACAGAACTATGATTTAAATACTTTTGGTTGTGATCCAAGATGCTAGATTTTTAGTAATCACAATGTTAAAACTTTACAATATGACCGATGAAGAGAATTCATTAATGAGACTATCCAAAGTTCGAGAAATGAAGCCTGACATGTTGTCTAACATGTTAAGTTTCGATATGAAGTATCTTCATTAAATTCATTAGAGTTAAGTATCTTCATTTGTGAAACTTCGGTGTTATATCTTGATATGTTAAACTTCAGTTTTCAAGAAACTTAACCTGATAGATAACCCTGAAGTTTCTAGCTTTGGATTAGGAAGGAAACTTGACAGCAGTACCATCATATCGAAAGACCACAAGCTAAATATATACAGATACAAAGAAAGAACATTTGTGCCTGATACTGACGGGACTCTACTTCACTTTACCAAACATTAATTATTTTTTATAACCGGGCCGGGTGTCTAACGGATGGACGTCCAACCCGTAAAAATAACCGGTTTATAAATTTATCCATGTCCAATTCATCAAAATTAGGGGTGTCAACGGGTCCGGTTGCTTCCGGGTACCAATGGACCCGGACCCGGACCCTATTTAAAAAGTTGGGTCTGGTTCCTAATTTAGTGGATCCGGAACCGGGCCCGATTAAAAGTCTGGGTATTTAACGGGTCCGGATATTTAACGGGTCTTCTAAAATCAAGAATAATTTTTTTTAATTCTTTATATTGGCTTGAAACGAATAATTTTTCATATAAAGTTATTGTTACATTATGTAAATGTATAAATTAAAGATTAAATATAAGAAAAAAAATCCAAGTAAACTAGACGAATTCTTAGAATTTTAGGTAAAATTAACAAACAAATGACAAATATTCGGGCACGCGATACCCTCGGGTACCCGCCGGGTAATACCCGTTAGGATCTGTTAAGATTTCAGGTCCAATCGGGTCTACCCGTCTACTAATGGGTCTAATATGAGGACCCGGACCAGATTCACCCGGGTCTGGTTCGGTTCCGGGTAATCGGGTACCCATTGACAACCCTAATCAAAATGCAGATCAGGTGTCCACATGCTACAATTCGGATTGGGCCGGGTAAAATCCGTGGATATGGTTGTTTTGGTCACCCCTAGCAAACTGAGATTTTAAGAGAGTTATCAAACTCACTGGGTCTGGCCCGTCTTGGCCTAGTCAGTGAATTCCCGAATTATAGTGAATCCGTCCTTATCATCTGTATGTTTAGAGTCCCGACTTAGTTGCGAATTTCCAGCCTAAAACGAATTATATGCATACTTATTGATGCAGATCGGAAGCGTTAAAATATGATAAATTTTTGCAGCGGAGTAGAATCAATAAGTAACCGATAAAATAAATAGAAATTGATAAAAATTGCTAGAAATTAGTTGATCTTCAGAGAGATATCCTAAAAACTACGGGGTTATCTAGACTTCGTTAATTCACTACGAACAACGACTATAGATATGAGATTAGTATTCAGACTTCGGGGTAAACCCAACTATGAATAAAAATCAAAATCAATAAACTCAACAAATGTAATGAAAATAAAGTAATTTTAATTAATCAAAAACTCTCTTAATTTTTCGTTTTTGGAGCTCCTTATATAGATAACTCCTACTAAACAAACCCTAAACTTATCAAAAACTTATAAACTTGTTTCCTAAGGTATCTACTACCTTTAAGCAACTTTCCTAACTTATTAAAACTCTTAAAATAAACTTCTAGACTCTTCTAAATTTACCTTAAATAATAAATCCGAAAATTAATTATTTTTCTATTAAAAATAACATTAATAAAATATAAATAATAATAATAAAATAATAGATTTATTTTCCATAAATATCCCTCCATCATTCTACCGGTGTTGGAGAAGATCGTCTTCGAATCTTGCCGATACCATGTTCTGCATGTGTAACTCGTTGATGACAATCTTCATACACATGAATTGATGTTGTAAAAAAAAAATTCCTGCACCATATAGAAGCATGAGGTATGATGGAAGCCCAAAACGGATCTTCATAAGTTGATTCAACAAATTCTCTCTTGTTAGGGTAGATATGAGAGACCATTTGTGTATCACAATAATCAACAACTAGCTTACTCTCGGGCAAAGACAACTCATAAATATCAGGAATTTATAAATCAATAAGTTTATCAGGATTAGACGACTCACCATGAAACTCCATTAAATCATGTGAAACTTCTTGGAACTGTTTTTCTTTGTAAGAAAAAGGATGTTTTTCGCCTTTTTGAGAAGAAAATTTCATATCCTCCTCATCATCGGGATATTAATCAAAGATCGGAGTTGTATATCTCTCAACAATAACTTGATTTTGTGCATCATTGTCATGACGGCAAAACAAGTCTTCAACGTTATTATCTGCACTATTATTTTCTTCTATAAGCGAGCATGGTTTAGATCGAGATTTTAGTGACTTCTTCAAATAATATTCTATCACTTCCAGAATCTCCTTCTTTGATCAGATATTCATATCTTCTCGGATCTCGTCTTGGTGACAATTTATTAACCCTGAATACTCGTCTTAGTAACATCTTATTAACCCTAGAATCGAACTTTGCTCTGGTAACCAACTCATGCAGATCGGAAGCGTTAATATATGATAAATTTTTGCAACAGAGTAGAGTCAAAAAGTAACCGATAAAATAGATAGAAATTGATAGAAATTATTTGATCTTCAAAGAGATATCCTAAAATCTATGGGGTTATCTAGACTTCGTTAATTCACTACGAATAACGACTATATATATGAGATTAGTATTCAGACTTCGGGGTAAACACAACTATGAATAAAAATCAAAATTAATAAACTGAACAAGTTTAATAAAAATAAAATAATTTTAATTAATCAAAAACTCCCTTAATTTTCGTTTTCGGAACTCCTTATATAGATAAATCCTACTAAACAAACCCTAAACTTATCAAAAACCTATAAACTTGTTTCCTAACTTATTAAAACTCTTAAAATAAACTTCTAGAATCTTCTAAATTTACCTAAATAATAAATCCAAAAATTAATTATTTTTCTATTAAAAATAACATTAATAAAATATAAATAATAATAATAAATAATAGATTTATTTTCCATAAATCTCCCTCCATCACTTATGAACTACCAAAATATACGGCCCGTATATTACTTTACCACGTCATCACCAAATTATTATTCTCTATTACAATTTTGTCTTTTAGAATCTTGCATAGACCAATCTAAGCTTTATACCACCATCGTACAAGTTATCGTATTGCACAAATCATATATATAGTTCATTTAAATCATAAAATCATAGTACCTAAGGCGAGATTATATTGTATATATCATATGTATAATCTTATGCAGTTATTTTTCCACAGATGCACCAGCTTGTACACATAGTGCAAGTAAACAAAAAAAAATGAACATTGCATAAAGAATAACTAGTGCACGTACATAAAAAAACGTATGCACATAAAAAGGTCAATTACTAAAAAATGGGATTGAGCTGACTTTCTTTAGTTGTTATGCGTCACTTGGACATAATCCTCATGATCTTCAACCTGAAAAAATAAATACAAAACATCAATAAATTGTTCTGAAAAAAATACAAACAAAAAATAAAAGGTTACAGAACTTTGTTCTATTTCAAAAAAAAATCAACAAATGCATAACTATGTACACATCAACAATCAACATGTGTACAACTATGTACCTGTATGTACCTAAAAATATATACTTAAATTTCATGCACGATAAAAAAGCCATACACAATAAATAATAACGAGCTTGAAATTAGCACAAATCCAACTAAAAAACTTATGTTGTTATCGCAAATGAAATTTTTAACATTCCATTCTTGAAAGGTTATGCATGCCACTATCGTTAAATTATATTGGATCTGCAACAATGGAAAACACTAAACAGAAGAAATTGTTAAGGTTAAGAAATCTTTGATTGATACACACAATAGACAGAGCCACCTGCTCAGCAAATTGTCATTAACACAATAGTCCTCGAGTACTCCTCAATAATGAGAGATGCTATACCCCAACAGAGGAGATGTGTCTAGGATAGAGTTGCCCGTTATGAATAGTATAAGCACAATACTATTCATCCTCTAGAACTTAACAACAATTTAGATGGAAGGAAATAACAAGCCATGTGCGTAAAACAAAGCAAGAAGAGGGGAAAAGAAGACAGGATAGTAGCAGCTTCCGGAGTGAGTTCAAATGGTGAAATTTGTTTTCTTTTATATGTAGAAGAAGAGAACGTGTCAATCAATTTCGTGCATGAATCACAGACATTATGGTTGA
>JAJJMC010018788.1:3884743-3896780 GCA_023531435.1 Papaver californicum
CCCCCCACAAGTTTGCAGGTAGTCCTGAACTAATTAACATGGCATTCATTTTCTCCTTAAGGGTTCGCTTCTTCCGTTCAGCCACACCATTAGATTGTGGTGAATAAGGAGGGGTTACTTCATGGATAATGCCATGTTCTATGCAAAAATTTCCTATAGGGATTACATACTCACCACCACGGTCAGACCTAACAGTTTTAATGGTAGTACTCATTTGGTTTTCAACTTCTAGTTTATACATCTTAAAGGCTTCTAAAGCATCATCCTTTCCTTTACGTAAATATATGTGCCCGTACCTCGTACAATCATCTATAAAAGTGACAAACCATTTCTTACCACCTCTAGTTTGAACTGATTTCATGTCAACTAGGTCTGAATGAATTAATTCTAAGGGTTTAGAATTTCTCTGAATATTTTTCTTATAAGATTTTTTAGCATATTTTGATTCAACACATATTTCACATTTATGTTCATTTTCCAAACTAAATTTTTGTATACAACCTATGCTAGCCAGTTTATTCATTGACTTATAGTTAAGATGACCAAGTATACCATGCCAAACATTCATTTACACACAAAGATAGGCAGAAGAATCAAATTTATTCATTTCAACAGAGGTTACATTAAGTTTGTAAAGACCCTCAGTCTTATAACCCTTTCCTAAATAATCCTTACCCTTAGTGACAATAACTTTCCCAGATTCAAAAACAAGTTTAAAGCCCTTATCATCTAAAACACCATAAAATACAAGATTTTTGCAGATGTCTGGAACATGAAGAACTTCATTCAATGTGAGAGTTTTTCCAGAATTGAGCTTTAGCCCAACTTTGCCTTTTCCCGCAATCTGTGCTGCGGACGAGTTACCCATGTAGAGTTTTTCTCCTTCCCCTACCTTCTGATAGGAGGTGAACATATCTCTGTTTCCACAGACATGCTTGGTAGCACCAGAGTCTACCCACCAGTCTCTCACATTGGTTACCAAATTGACTTCAGACACCGTACCAGAAAACTCGTTCTTGTTATTTTCAACCAAATTAGCATTGTGTTTCTTATTATTAACGTCCTTACGTTTTCTACAATGCATTTCCATATGGCCAGGAATTCCGCAAACATAACACGCACCTTTAATTTTACCAATGCCAGAGTTGGGTTTCGAGAATGTACTTTTCTTGTGATGACCAGGCTTGGGGTTGCGTTTGCTGCTGTCACTTGCGGAAGACTTATGTTCCATTACATGAGCCTTGTTGGACATGTCCCTATCGGAAGATACATTTTTTTCTTTTGAACACAACAATTCTTCCACTTGAATCTTCTTACCCAATTCAACCATACTGACTTCACCAGTTTCATGTCTCAATGTTCGTTTGTATTCATACCATGAAGAAGGTAATTTTTCAATCACTGTGGACACTTGAAACGTTTCATCTATCACCATACCTTCAGCAATAATTTCATTGATAATGCACTGAAGTTCAAGGAATTGATCAACCACTGATTTGTCATTTGACATTTTGTATTCCAGGAACCTAGCTACCAAAACTTCTTACTTCCAGCAGTTTTTGCTTGGTATTTTGCTTCTAAGGCAGCCCATAAATCATAGGCGGAGAAGTTTTCTTGTGCATTATAAAAGTCATACAATGCATCTTCTTAACAGTTCAGAATATGATTTTTGTCCATATAGTTCTATCTACCCCAACTTTCCAATTCTCTTTTATTTCCAGCATCATTCAAATTCTCATCAAAGGATTTAAGAACTAGTTCATCTAATATATAGAAACTCAGAAAGATCAACATCTTGGATTTCCATTTTTTGAAATCTTTGCCACTGAATTTTTCTGGTCTGTCTACATCATTCTTACCCATTGTTACAGAAGAAATAGGTATTATGTTAAGATTATTGGATCTGCAACAATGGAAAACACTAAACAGAAAAAATTGTTAAGGTTAAGAAATCTCTGATTGATACACACAATGGACAGAGTCACCTGCTCAACAAATTGTCCTTAACACAATAGTCCTCGGGTACTCCTCAATAATGAGAGATGCTATACCCCAACAGAGGAGATGTGTCCAGGATAGAACTGCCTGTTATGAATAGTATAAGCACAATACTATTCACCCTCTAGGACTTAACAACAATTTAGATGGAAGGAAATAAACAAGCAATGTGCGCAAAACAAAGCAAGAAGAAGGGAAAAGATGACATGATATTAGCTGCTTCTGGAGTGAGTTCAAATGGTGAAATTCGTTTTCTTTTATAGGTAGAAGAAGAGAACGTGTCAATCAATTTCATGCATGAATCACCGACATTATGGTTAAAATTTAATTCCACGCATGAAGCACGGAGATAATGGTTAAAACGGATTTAAAACGGTTAAGAATAATTCTCTCCTAAAATCTCGCCGGGTTATACGCCCCCACATTTAAAACAAGATTTGAATTAGTCATAAATTATTTTAAGAAAATATATTATGTTTCAAAAACATAAGTCTTGGTTGGCCCGCAGCCTTGGCTACGTAGGCACCCATAACACACACTTAGTCCCGCAGCCGCAGCCGCAGCCACAGTCACACCCGCACCCACAGCCACAGCCGCAATTCCGCAAGCACACAAGCTCACAAGAACACAAGCTCGCAAACTCGTAAAATGCAAGACGCAAGCGCACCTGCACCCGAGCTCGAGACCATGCGTGCTTCGGTGCGAAGCACCTTACATGTGTGAAAAGCATGGTTGCACCAACTAGCCCATTGCCTTAGTCCTCCCCCAACCACAAAAGATTCTAAACCCTAAGGGCCCTCCCTTAGAAGCAACTTTCTAGGTAATAAGGAGAGGAATCATCTTTAGTTTCTCCAATGTGGGACTAAAGGTTCATTCACAAAAGTGAAAATGAGCTAGTTAGCTTAGTTCCTTAGTGACCCCTTGGTCCTAAGATCCATTCCTACCAAGACCAAAAACAAGTAATAATAATAGTTCATTTTCTCCAACACATTATTGCCCTCTTTTTTCTAGTTCTATTATGTCAAAAACCGGATGTGTGTAGGCACAATTATCACAGCAACACAAATCTAAAAGACACCCGAACTTTAATTTTTTATCGGCACGATACCAAGAGAACAAACTAGTTTGAGAATGGGCCCAACTACAGCTAACTTCTCAAGATCAATATGAACTCAAGCAACAAAGCATTATTATAGCCTTGCAGGATGTGGTCTCCCTAGGTATGGAATGGAACAATCACTGTTAAGCTATAATGGAGATATATACATTCACAATTATCATAGCAACACATTATGCTGTAAGCTACAATGGAGATATATACATCAAACTTGGCATTTAATAATCTTACATACATGTATATGTATCTGGTTTGGTTAATCATTGTTACTCAAGGTATGTACCTTCTTGGATTCTTCTGATAGAAACATAACTTTCCTCTATGTGCCCATCAGTATCATGTCTTTTGCAAACTCCAACCTTGTCAACTTCTGAATACCATTTGCAGCGCTTATAATGACTGCAATATTGATGCCTTATTGTCATTTGGAAATTCCTTTGTATGCAATCGATTATTCATACCCACACACATACCTACTTTTCATGGAAAATACACTAGTGCACCAAATATGTAGACACCTACAAAACATGAAACAAAACGATCATTCATACCCACGCACATACCTACTTTTCATGGGAATTACATCGGTGCATTATCAATAAGTACACATATATAAAAGGAATAAATCAATCATTCATACACATAAATAGATTTATTTTTATGAGGATTACACTGGTGCACCAACTATGTATACACATGCAAAACATGGAACAAATCAACCTTTCATAAGCACTCACAAACCTATTTTTCATGGGAAATATACTGGTGAACAACCTATGTACACACCTGCAAAACATGGAACAAATTGATAACTCATGCCCACACACATACCTACTTTTTCATGGAAAATACACTGGTGCACCAATATGTACACACCTACAAAACATGCATGAAATCGATCATTCATACTATAATAGTAAAATACCTGATTGCCATATGGAATGATCCTAGGGCGTTAGAGACATAAGAAGATAATACCGAGAAGCATGGGAAAGAAATTGAAAAGTTACCACCCATATTTCGAGATATCTACCGTCAACACCAGATTAAAACACGTGGAAAGTACCTTGAATACATCAGCAGACAAGTTTGAATTAGGGAACAAGAGCATTAAATGTGAAAGACAGGCATGCAGAGATGGACTATGTCAGACTCGGGCAGAGGGAGACGACAAGACAATGCAAGAAGCTTCGAAGAATATGTGAAGCGATATAAGAAAAATAAGACATACGAGGATCGATAAGTACCCGAGATTAAATGATGATCCGCCCGAAACATGGAGCACACGAACATGAGTAAATGCTCGTGTGAAGAAAATAAGAGCGATAAGATTTCCACGTAGGATAGGACATCAAAAAATGTATATCGTGCAGTAACAAAATATTGTATATGAACAGTTATGTCTATAAATATGTGAAGGTGGGTTCAATGTAAGGTCATGGTAATTCTCTTAGCTAAAAGTGTATACCAAAGTCCATTCAGAGAGTAGATATTAGGGTTTTTATACTTGTAATCAGTTTCACCATTAATAGAATCCTCGAGTTTTCGTGTAATCCTTAGGTAAGAATCTATGAAGAATAATCACCATACTTTATCATTCCTTGTATATTAATATGATTAGTGAACAATATTTCACTCAAGGCTATAGTTTATTGTTATAGATCCATATCATTATGTAGCTAGGAAAATGTCTACTATAATTTGGCGGTAGAAACAGGGATGAGTTATAAATATGATGAGTACCTTGTAGTTAATAGTCATTAGCTTCTTTTTTTTTCTATCATTACTTTCAAGCAATTAGATCCTCGATTCACCTTCCAAAAACCCTAATAACATGCACAAAAATCAGCTCATCCTTAATATAAGATCGAAAGAGTAGCAAAATATCAAAAATATGCTTGCAGACACTCGATAAAGACTTATAAGGATTTGGAGCGGAGTTTTAAGCGTAAGAGAAACATTATTTAGAGCATCTTTTTCATCATTAGAAACATCTGAGTTTAAAAAGCCTGTGAGTTTCTTGATTATTCAAAGAAAAAAACGCAGATATAGTTACAACCTACGGTAAAACCCCATTTACTTTTAGGAAATGTAACCAAGAAAAAACCGTAGAAGAGAAAAAGAGGAAAAACCTAGCCTTAACTTGGCAGAAAGGACCACTGAAAATGGTGGCTCATATGCCGGCTAAAAGTTTTCATGTTTTCAAGAAAAAAAATATTTCGAAAAACGTATTATGAAAAAAGTGAAGTTGCATTTATGATTTAAAAACTTTTCAGTTTTATCTGTAACTAACTCCTCAGAAATAGTGAAGAGTTCAGTTAACAAAGATAAAAATCATTTATGAGTCTAACATGTCAGACGAGGAGGGGATGGAACAGCCTTTTTGTTTTTCTTTATTTCTGTCGGATTTTGGAAAACGTGTACCGACAAAAGAGTAGCTCGAGCATGGTATAGTAAAACTATCTTTTCCTTTTATGTGTCTTAGGTGAACGATGAATACAGAAGGAGAATCAACAAGGATAAAGACTTACAAGTAAAAGCACAAAGGCAACGGGAATGAACCAGAAGGGACCATTTCTAGAGAGATACCCGAAGATGGACACATTAGCTCAGAAACAAAGTCAGATAAAGAAGAGAACGAGACACTCAAAGAAAAAAAAATGGAGAAACGATGAAAACGAACGAGATCAGGGGCAAAGATGATAACATACCAGAAACTCCACCAGCAAACGTGAACGACAAAACTACTAACATTGGAGAAACTACGACAGTGGAGGAAACGACAAAAATTCAGAAACAACAAGAAGAATCAATCCACGAATCGGAGGCAAAGAACCAAAGTTTAGAACAGGAAAATCGAGATATCCGAGCAAAGAAAGAGAAGGACCGAGTCTACATCTGCGAGAACAAAATAACGAAAGAGTCACGAGAATTAGAACCAAAGCATGTCCGAGGGAGAAAGTACAAGCAAAAACACAAAGAATGTTACAAAGATCCCTTCGAGAACAAAAGAAGAATAACGAAAGATGATGGACAAAATAGAAGCAATGTATAATGAGATGCGAGGTATAAAGAAAGGAAATCGTCTTTTCGAGGTCATGGCAGAAGCAGAGCGAACTCCATTCACGAATAAGTTAATGCAAGCCCAGTTTCCACCAAAGTGCTCGATACCCACGTTTACATCTATCTTTGATGGAACCACCAATGCAGTTCAGCAAATCCGAGCATACAAAAAATCATTATTGCCCTGGAACGAACACGATGTGGTCCTATGAAAATTCTTTCCCTCTAGCCTGAAAGAGGAAACTCTCGCACGGTTTGATGCACTACCAAAGCGATTCATTGCCAACTTCGAGGAGCTGTCTGAAACCTTTTTGGAGGCCTACATGCACAACAGTTCGCTGAGTCCAAGTGTTGATCAAATCTATGCACTCCGAAAGGGAGATGATGAAAGTATGTGAAGTCTCGTAAATAGATAGAGAAAGCTATGCGTCGAAGTTGGGAACGTCTCTGAAGAGAATCTAATCCTAGGCTTCTTAGGCAGCCTTAAGAAGGATGCTCCGATTTTCGTCAAATTGTTCAACAACGTCCCGACCAAGCTAGGAGCTCTAAGAGAAATCCAAGAGCATTACATTGCGTTAGAGGAGATACAAGCGTCAGCAGCAAAAACACCATCAAATGTGAAAATTGTTCGAGCTAATCTTGTGGAACCATCCCTAGCAGTTCCAACAGCTCCAGTAAGTCAAGAGCATACACCTCAAGCACAAGGCATATATACATCACAGAACGGAGGATACCATCCCCACCATAGGTTCCAAGGAAGAGGAGGAGGACGTAGTAACTCATGGAAAGAGCCGGGATTTGAAGATAAAACATAACCCCTCTCAATACATCTCCCAGAGAAATTCTTGTTGAAATGGAAAAAAGAAACGATGTAATCTACCCCTTCAATCGAGGGACAATGCCAGCCATTCCTGGCCAAGATCATGGATGGTGCGAACTCCATAGAAATCCTTTTCCAGGCTTTAAAGTAAACGAAAGAGTAGGGCATGCTACGAACAATTGTCGTAATCTGAAGAATGAAACCCAACGTCTAATAGATGAAGGGAATCTGCAGCAATTCGTCAGCAAAGATAATCATGTCCACCATGCCACTACCGGAGGAGAGGTTACATACCTCGGATAAAACACCATTACTCATTCCGAAATAAAAAACTAAATGTTGAAAGTACAATCATGACGAGGATCCACAAGCGAAACCAACAAGGTAATTTTTTTTTTAGTGTTGCTGCAAATGGACCAATGGAGTCGTGGATGATGCAACCAGTCTACTTTTCAGCTCGGGATGTGCCTTTAAATAGAAAAATCCAAAATGAACCATTGGTGGTCACAATGAAAGTTAAAAGCGTTGATATGCCGAAGATCCTGGTGGATGGAGGAAGTTCAGTTAAAATCCTCTTATACGATACATTCAAGCAGATGAGGCTCGAGGATGAAGACTTGGTACCATCCACCTACACGATCGATGAATTCAAGGTGCAGCATCGAAACCAAAGGGTAAAATAACTTTAAAAATCGATTTAGGATTGGTAAAAACCATCACCACTTTCTGTGTTGTAGATGTCAAATCATCATATCATGCAATCATTAGAAGATCATGGGTAGCCAGTATTAAAGGGGTTGATTCAACGTATCACAAGCGAATACGATTTCCAACACCTAAGAATAGCCGAAGTCTTCGGGGATACATAAGAAGCAAGATACTACAACCAGCTGAACACCCAGATGCACGAAGGAGCAAAAGAAGAAAGGAGGTCAGTAAGAAGAAAGATGAGAGACGAGCGCGAGCAAGACAAAATTGATGCAGTAATCGCCAAGTCTATGGAAGAACATAGCATCAAGAATAATAAATTTAGTATCAACCAGGAAGAAGGTCATCAACTTCCATAGTAATTACAGCATATAACCCCTTTAAGGGCACAAAAATCGGCGTTCACAGCGTAGAACCAGCGAAGGAAGTCAATATTGACACTATTGACGAGACCAGAATCTTAAAGATAGGGTCCTAGATGTCAAGTGACGAAGAGGCTGCATTGATCGAATCATTAAAAGAATTCATCGATACATTCGCATGGAGCATGGAAGATATGTCAGGAATTGATCCCGAGATATGCTGTCACCATCTAAAGATCAACCCTAAAGCCAAACCACATAGGCAGAGGATACGAAAGGTGGCACCCATATATCAAGAAGCTGTGGAGAAAGAGATCAAGAAAATAATTACGTCCGAAAGAGGCAAAGTATCCCCAATAGATCTCAAACATAATGATTGTTCCTAAAAAAACAGGAGGGGTACGCATATGCATAGATTTCACCACTTTGAACAAAGCCTGTCTGAAGGATAGCTTCCCATTGTCAAACATCGATAACCTCGTGGACGCAACGAGTGGATACGAGAAATTTTCTCTCATGGATGGACATTCAGGATACAATCAAATCTCGCTAGCCGAAGAAGACCAAGAGCATACATTTTTCTTCATTCCACGAGGTTTGTATTGTTACATGAAAATGCCATTTGGATTGAAGAATGCAGGGGCAACATACCAGAGGCTCGTAGAAAAAATGTTCGATTATTGGGTACATAAAACCATTGAGGTTTATATTGACGATATGATGGTCAAAAGAAAGAAATCCAAAAATTATGTATCCGATCTCAGGGACATCTTCACTCAGATGCGAAATTATAAAATGAAGATTAATCCAGCAAAATGCATATTTGGCGTCACATTAGGCAAGTTCCTAAGTTATATTATAACTATGGAAGACATCAAAGCAGACCCAGACAAAGTCAAAGCGATACAAGAAATGTCATCGCCGGTAACAGTCAAAGACGTGCAAAGATTAAACGGAAGGTTAGAGGCGCTCGGAAGGTTCATCTCCAGATCATCGCAAAAATGCAAACCATTTTTCAATACTTTGAGGAAGGGCGATGCTTTCGAATGAAGCAAGGACTGTGAAGACGCCTTCCAGAATATATAAGCTTATTTGGCAACTCTCCCGGGGCTACAAAGGCAGATCCCAATGAAATCCTTCATTTGTACATATCCGCGACTTCATATTCCATCAGTACTATCTTGGTTCTCGGGGAGTCCAAAGTCAAATAGCCAGTTTATTTCATTAGTAAAACTCTCACTTCTGCCGAACAGAACTATACGAAAATCGAACTAGTGATCTTAGCATTGGTTTTTGCTACCCAGAATTTGAGGACCTATTTTCAGGCGCATGTTATCAAAGTCTTGACCAAGTCACCCATAGAAGCAGTTCTTGAAAGCGCTGAGAAAACTGGGCGAATAACCAAATGGAATGCACAAATCAAACAGTTCGGAATACAATATGAAATAATCACAACCACCAAAGCTCAAGCTCTAGCTAACTTCCTCGCAGACTTCCCCATCTAGGAAGAAGAAAAGATCGAGGAAATACTTGACATGGGCGAAGACGATGAGGATCAACACGACTTACTCGAATCGTGCAATCCAAGGCGATGGGAGGTACTTGTTCACAAATCCACGAACAAAGAAGGAGATGGTCTCGGGATGGTATTTACTTCGTCAAGAGGAAAGAGAATCGTTCAAGCCTTCATATTAGAGTTCACATCCACGAACAATGTAACATAGTACGAAGTTGTCATTCATTCTCTAAGGCTAATAGAAGAGATGGGCATCGATGAGGTCCGTCTCACCAGTGATTCTCAGCTTGTCATCAGAAAAATTAAATGAAAATATCATACCCTTGATCCATGCTTACAAGCATATCTCAAAATGGTCTAGGCATACACATCAAAGATTGGGAACATCAAATTTAGGCATATCGAAAGAAAGGATAATATACATGCAGATGCTTTGGCATATATTTCTTCCAGGATGAATGATCCAGAGATCAGAGAAGTACGAATTGGAAGAATCATGTTACCATCAACAACTATGCAAGATACCCTCGTGGTAATGATTACCCACCATGTGAATAAATATGCAGAAAACTGGAGAATACCCCTTCGTGAATATCTTGAGCAAGGATTGCTACCTTTAGATTCCAAAGAAGCCCACAAAATTCGAAGCAGATCAGCGAATTACAAAGTTCGAGGAGGAATGCTATACAAAAAATCTTTTTTAGGACCATTGCTCAGGTGTTTGTCCAAAGAGGAAGGTCATATGATCATGAAAAAACTACACTATGGAGATGGAGGTAACAACAGATCGCACAGATCTTTGGCGCACAAAACCAGGGTGCAAGGATACTAGTGCCCATACGTGAACGAGGACGCCAATGAAATATCCAAGCGACGTGAATAATGTCAGCGATACGCTAAAGCAATCCACGCACCAGCAATGAGTCTAAACTCTGTTCTCAGTCCTTGGACATTTTCAAAGTGGGGGATTGACATAGTAGGACCATTGGTACCAGGATCAAAGCAGAGAAAATTCTTGATTGTCGCCACTGACTACTTCACAAAGTGGGTTGAAGCTAATAAGTGTATAATTGCATGATTTTAGTGTCAAATCAATACTTGTTTTACCCATAATTTTTGCATATTACTTGTTAGTACTCTTATTTTCTATCTTACGTATTATATAATGTGAATCATTCAAAAAGAAGCTACGAAGTGCTTAAAAGGAACAAAGAATTGAAGTCTACCAATGGAGAACGTCCAAAGACAAATTCTACTCATTAAAATCCAGGAGTTCTTAATATCACCTTGAATGAAACGAGAATACAAAGTGACCGCAAAAAGAATGAGGTCATTCCGAGTTCGAACGAAGAAGTTATGGAAAAAACTGTCGAGACAAAAAAATAGTCACCTACAACTCAACAGTCGGCATTGCTCATAAGAAACACATCTATGCCGACTGTGACACGAAAAAGGGAAAAGAATTGGACCTACAGTCGGCATTTCTCATTAGCAGCACATCTATGCCGACTATAACAAGTTTTGCGGCATAAAATAACACTAACAGTCGGCATTGCTCATTAGCAGCACATATATGCCGACTGTAGAGAGTTTAGTGGCAGAAAGTTGGAACAACTATCGGCATTGCTTGTGGGGAATCATCTATGACGACTGTAGAAAGTCCAAGGGGTCCATTTTGACGCGTTTTTGACTTCTAAAGCAAGGAAACATGGTTCGGGAAGGATTTTAAACCCTAAAAGGAGAGGATACTTGAGGGTCAAGCATTGAAGGCTATAAAAAAAGACATGTAAGGCTCAAACAAGATATCTATTATTATCTTTGAAGTAATCTCATATATTTTACCTCTCATATCACACCTTCTACATCTTAAACCTAGGGTTTTCCCCTTTAGGGGGAAACCATTCTTCTTTGTAATATGAATAGCTAAATCTTTTGTTGATTAAAGATGAATTCAATTTTCTAAGTGTGAAGCTTTGTTAGTAATACAAGTTTATTTGGAGTTTTAATCATCTGATCGTTTGTCTTCATTATAGGATTTATGATTGGTTCTTAGATTGTTTGGGTGCGTAACCAAGTTACTCTATTGATCATTTTATCGCTAGTAGAGAGTTGTGAGATACGTGTAATAGTCGAACACCTCTTACACAAGTAGAGAACGTGAGACATTGCAGAGGGATTCTGTGGAGAAATCATGTGTCAAGATAACACTATTAAGCAGACCGAGCTTATGTGTTTGATGCTAAGATCAACCTAAATTCACAAACCATAATGCATTCGATTGGGTTACACCTTGAGGGCGTATTTATGGTGGATCAGATGGATAGAACTTGGTAGTTGATGTGATAAAATATAGTGGTAAAAAGAGGTTCGTTTCTCGAACTTGTAAAGGTAATGATTTTAGAAAAGAATGATTTTAATTAACTCTAGAAAATTCCAGGAGTATGAAAAAGACT
>JAJJMC010018788.1:3897180-3940479 GCA_023531435.1 Papaver californicum
TGAGAAAAGTACCTTATCCATCATCCCAGTAAATAGACTTAGCTCATAGTGGATAAAACTTGCTCAAAAGACCTTTTCATTGCTCGAAAAGTTGATTACAAGGTTAAAGAATAGTGCAACAGCTGAACAGATACGTTTATAAGTGTTGAAGAACAGGGTTCAGCCGTTACAGAAGTGTTTCTAAGCAACAAAGGTTTAAAAGAATAGGTAACATGAGCAGTTTGAATCAGCAACACTTGTGGACGTTGCTGTGTTGTCTTCTCAGGCGGTGGTAGATGAAGAACAGCACCGACGGTGACCGGATCGCTGTCCAGTTCCGGCCAAACTCCGGTGACTCCGAAAATCGATCTCTAGGCTTCTCCCCCTCCATTTTTCTTGGCTTCTCTTGGTTTATATAGGTTTTAGAAACCCTAGGGAGAGTTCTAAACCTAATAGAACTCTCCAAAACACTCATAAATTCATCCAAATCCGAATCAAAGTATAATACCCTTTTTTCCGGCGAAACTCGGATTTGGGGCTATTTTTCCGACGTAAACCTCTAATTCTTCACGTGTTTAGTCTTGTATTGGTCCCATCTATCTTGTGTATCAATTTGAGCTGAAAATATCCAAGTTTTACCGTGAATCAAAGTGTCCAGTTGTATGCAGCAGTTCCGTCCGATCCCGTGCTGCAGTTCACTCGGTCAACTCGGGTTGACCGAGTTGACTCGTGTTTGACCCGATTTAACCCGATTTGACCGGGTTGACTCGAGGGTGCCCCTTATCCACTTCTTTAAGCAATTTTCTCCACAACTCCTTATTTATCCGATGTACCTACAAAAGCCATAAAACACGTAAAATGCACACTAAAGAGTACTAACCTAATAGGAACTAAGGCGCAATCTAGACACTAAAATGTGTCTATCAGTAGTCGGGCGCTTCCGTATCCAGTGATAAAAGGATTTTTGGGGATAACAGAGCTTACTGCTATTCTACGGTTGGTGATGAATGATTCTAGCGAAAGATAGATAAGTATACTAATTCCATCAACGTTTGGTAAGGGCGAAGGACTCCCTAATCATCTTTCTTTCTTTATTATTATTCTTTTCATTGTTCTTTTAGTTAATTAAACCAATCCCCCCTTAGTTATTTACTTTTATTCTTAGTTGTTAATCTAAATAACATCTCAATTACACAGCTCTCTGTGGGAACGATCCTTACTACCGCTATATTATTAGTTAATTAATGGGAAATATATCGAGTAATTTGTTGCACTTACGACATGCATGATAAGCAAAGCTATTGCAACGAATCCGAGAAAAAGATGTGTTCACTTTCATATTCGAAAATATAATATGTAGATTTGGAATCCTAGCGATGATAGTGTCATAGAATGGCAAGCAGTTAGAAGGGAAAAATATAAGTCTACTCTTCAACACCTACAAGATACGAATAGCCAATTAGACTCCTGCGAGTAATGGCAAGCCGAAGCAACAAACAAGACAATTGTTGATAACCTCAAAGAGAAGTTAGACGATTATTATGGAACCTGGTGCGAGCAATTGCATAATGTCCTTTGGGCGTATCGAACAACTAGCAGATCGGCAACATGGATGTCACTATTTCTCTTAACCTATGGAACAGAGGCAATCCTACCACAGAGGTGATGATCCCAACTACCAAAACTGAAGCATGGGAGAAAAATCTCAACTCAGACCTCATACTGGCCAAGTTGGATGATTTGGCAGAAAACTGAGTAATTGCGCTCCATCACATGGAAAACTATTAGCGAAGACTCGGAAAAGAGTACGAGAAACGAGAATACCAGCCTGGTAAGTTAGTACTCAGAGAAATCCCTTTGCACCAGCGAGATAAATCCGGAAAAAAAATCATGCCGAAATTGGGAGGACCCTTTACGATTATTTAGAAAGCTGACAAAGGAGTATACATACTGCTAGACCCAGAAGGAAAAGAATTGCAACACCCCTGGAGTGCTTCCCACCTAAAGAAGTATTACCATTGATATAATATAACAACAATACAATCTATAATAAAAATAAAATATTTTGATCCACCTGATGTTTAAAATTTTATTTATTCTCTTTTCGGGCATACAATTAATACATAATCCATCTCCTAAAATATTGCCACCCTTACGAGAAGTGAGTATAAGCATGCAATTAAGACCTAAGCCATCTCCTAAGATGTTGCCACCCTTCCTAGGAGTGAACAAAAGCATGAATAAGCCCTATGCCATATGCGAGATAAAGGACGGATGCAATGGAGGTACTCGGGCAAGTCAATCCACAGGGCCCGGTGAGATTGATTGTCAAGGGTACCAACCTCTATAAGAACCCGCATAAGAAGGTTACAATGGGGGAGATAAGCGGATGGACCATGTAATAGGCAAAGGTCCCAAAATGTATCTATAGATACAAAGCTTCGGGTAATCCGGAGCATGATAGGAGCAATAATATCAATCAAAAGCCCAGAGGGGCAAGCAAACAAAAACGTCTATACACTAGATACTAAATAATAAACTAGATGTTATATGAACAATTATATATGATGTCACAGGGGCAAAATTTCAGGTAAAAGGGAACCATATCAGCAAAATATGCAAAGTTACATCGAGACATCGCAGAAGAATAAGAGCGCGGATGCAAATTACAGATGCATAAGGAATCGAAACAAAAAGTAGGAGGCGCATTGACACATCGCAGAAGAATAGGGGCAAATATTAATACTTCTGAAATTGACACTTTTAAATCCATGGCAGTTCAATGTAAGAGAATGTGTCATGGTTGTGGTGGTGGTAATCACCCATTGAATATGTGCCCTTGGTCTAGATCATTTTGCATCAACATACATTGCAAGTCTAAGAATAAGAGGAAGTTGAAATTAGCTACCGCTTATTGGAATTATGGTATAGGGTACCTGAAATGTGCAGAGTGCAAAGGATTCCAATGAGTTTCCGATGCATATTTTCTTGCACAACATAAGCAGTTTGGGAACAAAGCAGATGAACTTTGTGATGAGTTTGAGAAAAAAAATGCAGTTATGAGAGTATCTTTGCATGTGTAATTGTTGGAAAAGAAAAGGGAACCAAAATGAAGCATATAAGCATTGTAACCGAAGTTTTAAATGAAATCGAAACTTAAGAAAACATTATCTTCATACCACTTGAAATCACTGTAACTCTGTCCATGAAAAAGCATCCAACAGAAAAATAAAAATAATTTAACTTTGTCCAAAAAACATCCAACAAAGAAGAGTTCTAACTGTCTGCCATATTAACTAGAAAGAAAACATTGTTTGCCACATTAACTAGAAAAATATTGAAGCTTACAGATATTTTGAATTAGTCTTTCTTTGACTCTTTGATGATGTTTCAAAGTTGTTGATTGTCTGGTTCTGGTTTTTTATGTGCAATGTATCTGAGAAATGTTGGTTCAAAGCACCAGTAGAAGTAGATGGAACATTTTCCTTCCTTTTAGAACCAGCAGCAGCTGTAGAAGAAGAAGATGGTGCAGTTTTCCTGACTGTGGAAAATGCAGATTTTTGTAGATCCAGTTGTTGGAGCTGCAGATTTCTTTGTGGAAAAAGATGATGCAGACTTCTTTATTGTTGCTGCAGCTGCAACTTTCTTCCTGATCTTCTTTGGAGTTACATTTATCTTGACAAATGAATCACCATCAACATGACACTCTATTTTAACTCTCATGTTCTTTGGGTTTGATCTAATTGCACTACCTTTGCAGGTATTCCTGTTGTGATCTGTCCCTCCACGTGTAGTACACTTCCTCTCTTTATTTTAGCTGGTTCTTCTCCATTTAGGATTTCTTCTTTTTCACACAAGGTCTACCCTTGTCTCGGAGTTTCAGTGGATGTATAAGATTCACATCTATCTGCATAAGATGAAGAAAAAAAGATTTAGGATTTCTTCTTTTTCACACAAGGTCTACCCTTGTCTCGGAGTTTCAGTGGATGTATAAGATTCACATCTATCTGCATAAGATGAAGAAAAAAAGAACGCTAGGTTAGTATTCTTTATATACTTAGATCTAAAAAATAAAGATATAAAATAATAAAGGAAATGACAAAAGAAGATAATATTATTAAATAAAAGATTCTCAGAACAAAAAAGTAAAGGACCACTGACCTCACCTTGTTTTCCCAGTCATTTATGTCTTCCAATGGAAATATTGACCATGAATAACTGGTCCTATAAAAATCCACAATGTAGTATTTACTACAATACCTGCAAACATTCATTCATCATTCATTCATTGCATTTCAACTACACAAAACAGTATGTATGACAATATGGATTTAATCTAGCCAACAAAATAAAAGAAGATATATCCATAGATAGTTGGAAAATTACTAACATAGCCCAATCTGGATTTAATCTTGCCAACACACAAACAACATGTTGACATGGAAACTGCCTCAACTGCCATTGTTTGCATGTGTAAGTCAGCTCAACAATATGCACAATAAAGATTTTCTTTGTCACTTTCTTGGTAACCTCGTACACTTTCAGCAAGTCTGAAAGATCAACATCAAAGTAGCCTCTTAGTGCATCCATCTTCTTGATGAGTTTTAAGGCAGCATGAACTAGATCACCAGCATTCCATGTTGAAGTTAATAGTATCCTCTTTGAAAACAAACCCATTACCAACTGTGTGTACACTGTGGCCAGCAAAATAATAGGCTTGTCTTTGAGTTTTTTCCACATGGTATTAAAGCTTTATGAGAAATTGATGTTTATATGCTCACAAGGAACATCATGTGGGAACTATGATCTTGCCCAGCAGGCAAGGTCCAAATCCATCAATTAGTTGTATCTATCTTCATTTAACTTGTGCATCTCATTCATGTGTACCTAGAGAAGTAATATAATCAACTAATTGACTACATAATCTATCTAAGTATGCAGTTACATTAAAAGTATATATTATTTTATCGAATGGTAAAATATTACCTTCCAGTGCTGCACTTATATGCTTTGGCAGCATTCTATAGAAGGGTGGTCAGTAAGACCCCTGAATCCCTTGTTTTGGAAGTTCTGGTACAGGTGCCTGACAAATAAATACAAGTACAACCAAGGATAAATGGTTATATGCTGGATGATAACTAACTTCTACAAATGGCAGTAAAATAAAAAGATAAGAAAAAATATATTACCTAAAGAAGATCTATGATTTGCCAATGGGAAAAATTCATTCACTACTTCAATTAGACCTTTCTGTCTATCAGACACAAAAGTCAATCCAGACCTATCTGCTATCTTTGTTCTCAAATCTTTCAAAAACAGGTACCAATTAGCTTAAGTCTCTGACCTACAAATTATCATCCCAATGGGGAATAAATGGTTCTCAGAATCTAACCCAGTGGTTGCAAACATTACACCACCTAGCTTACCAGTTACGTGCATGTCATCCAACCCAATTACTAGCCTACAACCATTCAAGAAGCCTTAAATATGCGCATTGAATGACAAGGCCAAACTCTCAAATCTGACATCTTCACCATCTTTGGCCCAAATGAAGTTTCCTATGTTGTTGGAGTTCAAAGTTGTAGCAGCTTGACAAAGTTGATGAACTTTAGCAAAGACTCCTCAAAGCTTTCATGCAAGTGGCTAGTACCAAATTCTAGATACACATATACTCAAAGTTAGAAATTTCACTAAAGAAAGATTAGATTCTAAAAAAATTAAAAAAAAGCTATATTAACACATGGGCTTAACACATACCCTTGCATCATTTGCAACCCAATAAGATATGTCAACCTTCAACTTGGGCCAAATTATTTCATTCTTTATCTTCCTTGGCCTGTCCACTGTTGAACTCGCGTCCATAGTTTTTAACAAGTAGTTTGCTACAAACCTAGCATGGCATTTTGTATTTTTATCTTGACATTTTGATTTACATGTATGTATCAGATTGCATTTCTTTACTGTGAAAGTATGTTCAGCAGGCAACACTCTTACAACAACATATCACTGACACTTATATTCCTTCTTGTACTTGCACACTGCATATAACCTATCAAGATATGTCTTTGAGACTTTGTACTGCATTGAGTGCAATACTGCGTATTTTCTTAGATGATTATGGAAAGAATCCAAGACTGGAAAAGCCATTTTAGTACATAGTACTCCAGGTTCAAGATCAGGGATATCTTCATACACCATTGACAAATATTTTGATTCCTTAACAAACTGACCATAATCTTCTTCCCACCTGGCTTTATCCTCTTCAGTCATCTCACTTTCAACACCATTAGTACTAGAATCACCCATAATACCACTACCATCACTGATAATCCCACTGGCATCAGCAGCAGCACCACCATGGGCATTCCAATCTTCATCACCTTGTCCATCACCAATATCTTTTTTTCTAGCACACCTAGATAGAAATTCTTTATAACTTGTTCTTTCATATTCATCTTCACTTATAGATTCATTTAAATCATGTTGGAATTCAGGTATGTCATTTGGATGACATTCATCTACCTACATATTGTCCATATTCACTTAGTCTTCAGGTTGATAAACATCTTCAATGACTGAGGTTTGTGTAATTGCTTTGATGGAATTTTTAATTATGTCGCAAGTGTAAGGATGTCAATTTGATAGTATACAATATACGGTTCGTTCCGCAGGGATTTCAGAATTGTAATTTCTAGCTTTTAATTAATTTATGTGCTAATGACAAAATATGATGATTGTTTTCTAAAATTCTAAAACACAAAAAACACTCAAAATGATTTTTTATACAAATGAAAGAAAAATTATAGGACTTCAATATTCCATCACTACTATGCAAATTAGATTGGTGCAATCATCCTCTATGATATTCTCTATAAAATTACTCAAGACGACTTAGGAAAATTATTTGCGTCTTGGAAAGTAGTTCATTTTAATTTAATTATTTTCTTTTACTTAAAATTCTAGCAATTATCTTTATTCAAAGGTGCTGGTTTCTGAAAGAAAACCATATAAAATCAAATATTAAAGCACAAGGACATGCAAAGAGAATTTCTATCATGAATGATCACGAATAAGGGCCAAGAGAATTTTATAGAAAATGATCACAACTCACTAACTTACATAGTAGGACTTTTTCTCTAATTTTATAAAAGAATTTAGTTACTCATGGGAAACGAATAGATAAGAAATCATTTTATTCATAATTTTATTAAAGAACTACAATGAAGAACTGACTCACAGTATTGTTGAAAGAATAACGTTTTGAAATGAATTCACGACAACTTCAATGCGACTTAAACCCAGAACTGTCGCTGGAACAGTTAATAAAATCTGTCGTTGTAGCTGAGAAACAACCACGGTTTTCAACGAAAGTTCTTTGTTGTCTTTTGTTGTTCTTCTTCTTCTTGACCTGTGAATAGTAGGATTTTATGGTTTTATTATTTCTCGATCCTGGCTAAAAGCCAACCTCCCTCCAATGCTTTATTGACTCTTCTATTTATACTAAACATTCAACACTGCCAAAATCTCTCTCAAATATTTGTAATAAATTCACAGATCCCTTCTTTACATATCGGGAATATTTTCCTGATATGATTTCTAATTTATTTTGATTCTGTTCAAACTCGAGAATAATACTCTTTAAGATACTATCTCTTTCTTATTACATCGAGTATTTTCTTTCTTGAATTAAACCCGAGAATTTTTCTTCCTTTTTTAACGCACATCTGTTGTTGCAAGCAAACGAGATCTTCTTTGATTTTACTATAACATCCAACTCGTACAACTTTTACAAATAAGGTAAGATAATACGGATATTTTAATTCCTTAAAAATCTCCAAAATCTCAATTGCCAAATCTCGCATGAGCTTCTCAGATTGAGGAAAAAAAAATCCGCCAGTTTTCAATTTGAATAAAAAGAGAGTGGGTGCCTTTAACAATTATTTGGGTGCATTCAATAATTCTTGGGTGCATTTAACACTTTTTAAGACGATTTTTCCGCAAAAGTTTATTCTTCAAAAATACCTACAAACACAATAAATACACAATATAAGTACACAATTGAGTTCTAACTATATACAAATTGGGAACAAATCAGAAACAAAAAATGTGTCTATGAAATACCCCAAAACTTATATTTTTTTAGTCCTCCAACAAATCTAATCTAAATATAAAATGAAAATCTAACTCACTTTCGTAGGAATCACGACTACACTTAGCATGTGCAGCAAGCCGTTAAACTCCTAGGTGACCCTAGTAGACGAATGCTGTCTCGTGAGGGTTTACAAGAGGTTATCCACAAAACCTTTACTCCATCTCCTAGATACTTGTTAATCAATTGAGGATAGACACTAAACAATCTATTTAGTTGGACTACTAAACTATTTAACAACAAGAATAATTAGCCTAATTCGTATGTGAATTCTAACTCTACTCAGATAGTCGTTGAATGACCCATGATACTCGGAATCTATTAAAGTTCAATAACATGAATAGATTAGTAGATGGATATGGAAGTGTTGAAGTATGCATATGTTGACTAAGGTGAACGATGTTTCCCAAAATATTTGTATAACAGTCTGGCTAGGATGCTCCTATTTGATCGATTTTTTTTTAAAAATGATGAATAAAATGCAAAATTTGAATGATACAAAATATGAAACTTTTTTTGTCGTTGGAGAAGGACTTTGGAACTTGATTCTTCACAACTGTTGGTAAACACAAATCTTTAAAATTTTATTTTTTTCTTCGATCACTTGTTCTCTTCATTTTTGATTTATTCTTCTTCACGACTTCTTTATTGATGTGATTACATAAATTTAATGAAATAAAATAATTATTTTTTTTTTCTTTCTGATTTTTCTGATTTTTTTCCAATAATTCTAATGCATCCAAGCTCGACCTTATGGAAATACTAGGGCCCCACCAAATCACTTAGATAAATATAAAATCACAAAAATAAAAAAAGAAAGTGATATGGTTGTGATGATTCCGAGATATGGGGACGACAATCATGTTATATCTAACACCTGAATTACGCATTCAAATATGAATAGACTATTTTCGGGCACGCCAATTCCTACAACCAAAAGTTTTGTTTCTATCTACCTAGATTGGTTAGTGTCATCCTGAATTGTTCACAAGTTTCTAGATTTTGGAGTTTTTGGTACAACTAAAATTTCTCCCTTACCCCTAAACCTAAATTGAACATAGTTCTCGATGTTCTAAAGATAAATGAATGAAAGCATGAATAAAGAAAAATGATGAACAAAGTAAAAGAGATATGAAAAGATATTACCAGCACCATGTACCAAAAGCATATGGGTTTCCTTCCATCGAGCGCTAAGTTTAAAGTCTGCAGCCAGACCAAGAAAGTATTAGTCACAATTTACGAATCATATAACAATAATCGAAATGACTGTGGATCCTTAAAGTCAATCGGATTTGACTCACACAGTTGACCATAATGAAGTATATGATAGTAATGGTCATTCTTAAGAGAATATGTCGATTCAAATTTTCTAAAATAATCAGATTTAGTTCCAAATTTTAAAATTTGACACATTTGAAGTTCATATGTTCCCACATTTGGTAGAAAAATATTTGGTGGGAAAACAAATCAATCTTGCTATCATGGCCTAGGTAAACCACATCAACAGGATGATAGGTTTCTAACACCTGAAGTTCATTTTGGTCATTAATATCCGGCTCTGGAAACAATTTATGAAGATAATCTCTTAAGATGGTAGAGGCACAAACATCAAGTACCAAGCGAGGGACTATTCTAAGAGTCAAAGGATTACCACAGGGAGAATAATATTCACCCGAAAACTTTAAGTGGTCAATGTCCTTGGACATACTAGTCATATTTCCTTAATTTCTAAATTATCAGATTTAGGAAAATGGTCAATTATTTCATCTAGATTGTGATTAGGTGGTATGCTTTCTGATAGTTGCATTATTTGCACTAGTTTGGCACTCATAGTTCATTGCTTTCTAGTTAGTTTCCATATCATTATGCTTTGATTTTGTTTGTTTATGAGTTTCTTAGGAGTTTTGAAGTATAATCGACCAAAGAAGAAGAAAGGAGTTTATAACGACTAGGGCTGTCAATGGGTACCCGATTACCCGGAACAGAACCAGACCCGGGTGAATCGGGTCCGGGTCCTCATATTAGACCCATTAGTAGTATTAATACCCGACGGGTAGACCCGATTGGACCAGAAATCTTAACGAGTCCTAACGGGTATTACCCGGCGGGTACCCGCGGGTATCGGGTACCGGATATTTGTCATTTGGTTAATTTTACCTAAAATTCAAAGACTTCGTCTAGTTTTACTTGGATTTTTTTCATTTTTCATTTTGTTTCTTAGATTTAATCTTTAATTAGAACAGTTACATACATGTAACAATAACTTTATATGAAAATTATTCGTTTCAAGCTAATATAAAGAATTTTCAAAAAATTATTTTTTTTTTTTTGTTGATTTTAGAAGACCCGTTAAACACTCAGACCCTACGGGTATTTAGATTTTTAATCGGGTCCGGTTCCTGGTCCACTAAATTAGGAACCGGACCCAGAACCGTTAGGAACCGGATCCGACTTTTTTAATAGGGTCCGGTTCCGGGTCCATTGGTACCCGAGAGGAACCGGACCGGTTGACACCCCTAATTACGATATGAAATGAACAGGGAAGTCAAGTTCTACAAATGGAGAAGGGCCAAAGACCAAATTCAAATCATTACTATCTTGTAGAGGACGACAATACGAAGCCAATGCAAAAAGAATGAGGTTAACCGGACATCTTATGAGGAAGTTATGAACGAAATGGTGGAGGAAAGAAAAGTAAAATCCAGGTCTACTTACGGCCAGGAATTGCCTAGCTCAACCCAGTCGTAAGTTAGCCTGAAAATAACCCAAAAATTGCTATTTAGATACGTCTAAGTCGTGAGAACAATTCCTAGCCGTAGGCGGAGTACCTGGCACGTTTATGGACTTCTAAAACAAGTAAAACACGGTCCCGGGAGGATTCCAAACCCTAAAGAGCAAGAAAACTTAGTTCTAATGGGATTTTAAACCCTATAAAGAGAGTATACTTAAGGGCCAATCATTGAAGGCTATAAAAGAATACATTTAAGGCTCAAATAAGAGATCTTTGGAAGTAATCTCTTATCTTCTACCTCTCATATCATATTTTCTACATAAAAAAAACCCTAGGGTTTTCTCCTTAGGGGGAAACCATTCTTCTTCTTTGTATATTTTCCATGGGTTTTTGTAAATCCATGAGTAGGTAACTTTGTTTTATTGGTTGGAGATGTATTTGGAAGTCCTAGACATGTAAATTAATATGGCTAGTTGGTTTTAATGTTAATGATCTCTTTTATCGTTTATGTTCAACTGTTAATATCGCCATGTATGATTGAAGACTTGCTCGTTCAAGTTGCAAATCGAATGATCATGTGTTCATATCGAAAGCTAGACTAGGGTTTGAGATCCGAAATTGTCGAAGAACTTTAATTACAAGTAGCACAACATAGTTGTTAACGACGGGATGTTGCCATGCAATTATGTGTAGAAGCTAAACCTAGGTTAAATCCGTGTGCCTTTTGCGCCGGATTGATTAGAATAAACTCAACTCATGAAGACCATTGCTTTCATTGAGTTAAACTTGAGTGGTTCTTGCGCCAAGTTATCCATTGTGAAGTATTTAAAGAGTGGCTCTTGCGCCTTTGATGATAAAAAGAGTTTTGCCGGAGTAGACCTGTAATAGGATGTTCTAGGGTTATTGTTATGATAAAGATTGAATGCTAACTCGAATCGATTGATGAGAAGGTTCGGTGATGGAAGATGAAACCTCTAACCATTATTTTCTCTCCTATGATAATCTTTATTTACTTTTAATTAGTTTTTTTTACTTTATTTTAATTCAATATAAATCCCCCTTTGGTTATACAAGAAGTTGAAAACAAATAACAATTCATAGATCCTCGTGGAAGCGATCCTTACTACCACTATATTATTTATTAGTATTAGTGGGAAATATCTGAATTAATTTATTGCACGTACGACACGCATCAAATTTTGGCGCCGCTGCCGGGGAGAAGTTGCAATTATTTTTGTTTGAGATTTCTTTTCAGTTCCATTTTACGTTTTTCTCTATGTGTTTTAAGGTTTTAGGTTTTCACGGTGGAAACAACTCGTTGGTGGAATTCGTCAACCGTCAAAAGCGGGAGGTAGATTGTGAAAACAGGTTGTATACATCACTTGTATTTTTATTTTTAGATTTTTAGTTAGATTTTTTTCTTTCTTACTTTTTGTGTGTCATCGTGTTTCTTAACGGAAATAACATGTATGATGCACAAAATCATGCATATTATGACGGTAATCAGTTTAGTCGTAATTCTCAATTTTTTAATAAACCCACCATGGGATACAATTAGAATCAATCTTTTGGTTTTGGTTTTGGTAAATACCCTACGTAATCTTTTGGTTACTTTTGTACATACCAACAACCTTATGGTGGGTATGTAGGTCAACAACCACAAAATAGGTGGGACAATTATACTTCTAATTGGCTCCACTCGAGTTGTATGCATATTTTAGATCAATTAAAGGACATGCAACAGAGATTAGACCAGCTTGATCTAACACTTAATAGAGAGAACGTTGTTCCAACCGAATTCTACAATAATACACCTTACTCGACTCATGATCAGAATTATGATCATTCGCCCATTCAACAGTAAGAGTCATGGTTTAGTGATCCTGTTGTAAGTAATGGGGGAAAACGTTTAAACATAAGAAAACTCTCAAAAAAACTATATCAACTGGAAGATAATGGAGCACCAGAAGAAATTCTCCAAAAAATTAGTAGTACCATACGTATGGAATTCAAATGATGTTTTGCTAATGGAGAATATGATGTCGATGAAGATTCTGATGAAGATTCTGATGAAGAGTCTGATATCGAAGATGATGAAATATTTGAAATTGAGCAACATCGTGGAAGACCCGATTGATCTTGCTGAGGAATATAATGATAACGTTAATGCCAAGATTTTGGTTGAGGCGAAAACTGATGAAGATTGGTTAAAAAGTTTGATAGAGGACCACGATACCCAAGAGGTAAATAATTCAATGGAGTTCTTTAAGAAAAATGAGGATCCCGTAATACAATAGATAATGAAAGGTTTGTCTAATCCTTTGCATAATTTTATTATTAATGATCTTCCTCCTATAATCGAAGTAGTTTCTCAAGAAGTTGTTAAACCAACTTTTAGGAAAATACCTCACTTAGGATTGGAGTTGTGTGCTTCCAAAGTTTTAAAGGATTATTTTGCTTTAAAATATCTACCATTAGCTATGCTTGATTCTAACACTGTCCAGGTTACCCATAAGAAACACGTAGAAGTTCCCGAATCCTATGTTCTATATATACTTCCAAGTGTAGATAGAATTAAGTGTAGGGGCAACTTCAATCTGATAATGGTTTCACAAATACTATCATATGCTAACATTTGTGTGAAGTATACTAAGTGAGTCTAAAATCTCTAAAAGTTGGAGGTTTTTATGCAAATATGTACAAAAATTTAACAGAATTCTACCTACGAAAGTGGATACTAAAATTATATGCTTAAACAATCTCCCACACATAAACTTTACATTGTCCTCAATGCAAACTGACTCGTCCAATGTAAAGGTCAAGGTGGAAAGTTCCTGATATGATATTCAAACTAACAAACTAAAAACAAAAAGATAAAGATGGAAATACAAAAGCAATGAGTTGCCTCTCATTCAGCGGTTAGTTTAACGTCCTCAGCCTGACTTTCTGGTTATTGTTAGTACACCAATAATCTAAAAATTTTGGAATCCTCCCAGAAACAATATGCAAATCTAATAACAGTTTTATGATAAGTGGGTAAACACATTATTTTTACATCTTAATTTATATTTATTAATTCTATATTTTATATAATTTTAATGATTTTTATTTAGTTTTATAGTTTTTATTAAATAAAACTCGATGGGCTAAAATGTGAAAGCTACCCGTAAAATGGCTGAAGAATCGAATACCCACCTAATTCCTAGCGTAGATACGGAAGCCCATTTTATGATACACATGACGGAATGATTGGAAACAAGTCAAGTACGTGTTTGCCAAAAGGATGCGTCTGCCAAGAAAAATGATCTAGTGAGTCACCATTCCAGGTGGCGTTTTATACTCACTAGCTAGGAAGTTAAAAAGACATTGTAAAGGTGCAGTAATGTTGAAATATTCGGATGAATAAAGAAAGGGTACATAAAGGAAGATTGGTGGTGGAAATGATATGTTCTTGGCATGTGTGGGAGATGGAGCATTAAAAGAATGTACTCATTTTTGGAAATCTAAGGAGGTGATCGGTATATGAGGGGAAATGTTTGGGGTAAAGCCAACACGTGAAAAATTGGTGGAGGCGTCTGCAAGTTGATGTCCAAAAGTGTTAAAACATTAGAAGGGTAATTAATTAATTAAAGGATTTATTTTTATAATGGTGGGATATCTTTCTCTTAAGGCGGGGTGTTTTACAGACATATATATATATAAGAGCATTTAAGTAATATATTTTTCAAGTTTAATATAACTAAGAAATGTATGATATGATACTTTTGAATAGGAGATCATCTATATAAGTGAGAAGTGTGGTCGCTTCTACGATAACTATAAGGCTAAGTCAATTTTAAAACATTTTATGAAATGCCAAAAATGTTAAGGGCCGAAATAAACACAACCGAGAATTTGACGATTATAATAAAATATAATGTGTGAGATTTATTATATCAATTTACATCAACGACTGACAGTTCAAGACATCATGTTCACTGATTAGCCAGCTAATCCGGTAAATTTTCACTAGGTTTGGTTCAAAGCCAAAATCTACCATTTACCGATGCGTTATATTTTCTGTTTGTGCTCTTAAAAGTTTTAAGTTTTGTTAAGTCGGTATTTTCACTCATGTGGGGATTGTTGGAATTATGTATGTGGAAATTAGTTTTCATAATTAAACTTCACGAGATGTGTTTTCGGTCATGCCTCTTCACCCATAAAACACTTAGTGAATAGGTGTTATGGAGAGTCACCATTGGACATGGTGAGTCACCTAGGATGAGAGACATGTTGTAGCGTAACCATTAACTCTATATAAACTCATCCCTTACTTTTGTTTTAAGTGAAGTTAAAAAGACTTTTCATAATGGTTTTGGAAAAACAAAGTGTCTAGAGGCGAGTCGTGTTTAAGAGCACAGTAATTGTCAACACTCTCTGAGTATTGTAATGCTACTTACTACAAGGTGTGATCGTTGAATTTTGGAAGATAACATCCGTAAAACCGTGACCACCGTATACAGGGATGAATTGTATCTAAGAAAAGAGATTACTCGCCTACCACCAAATACGATAAGTATTTTAACTTTATATTTTGTTAGTATTGTTGTTGTTGTATTGTAATGATTTCCGAGAATCCGAAACGCATATAGGACAGCTTGAGTAAAGTTGCATATAAGGAATAGGTGGTCTAGATCTTCATTTTCACACGAATACATTGCACAAGTTTGTGGCAGATGTAGCCGTCTTTTATGGATATTTGTTAGCATGGCCATCCCATCATGCAACAGTTGCCAAATGAATGTTATAACTCTAGTTGGTATTCCTTGAATTTTCCGAAACTTGCCCCATGGGATTATGGATTCATTACTATGAGAAGATTCTCCAAGGTTTGCCTCTAGCTGATGATAAAAAGACTTTGCAGTCAACGTGCCTGTAGGTGGTGTATCGACCCATATTACTGCTCTTATTCCTATTGCGTGATATGGATTTGGGTTATCTTTTTAGCCTCCCCCTGTGAAAACATACATCTTGTGAGAGCTGAGTTCCGTTGCTTAGTGTGAGAATAGATCAGATCCTTAACATAGTTAACTGCATCCGCTGATTTATCACAGTTGGGGTTATTCGGATCCATGGTCCTTCCATATGTGTACTTTATTTTCTGTCCCAATAATCCACATCATCCCTTCTCGGGCTGGATTTCTCACAGTAGAATGGCTTTCCATGTGGGTGTCATTGCTCCCTTAGATTGAGCTGAGCAGAAACCTTTTGCTTTTAAGTATTTTCCCTTTATAATTTTACCCAGCTAACCTCCGGAGTTCAGCAGGCGCCAAAATTTTTTACAAGGAGAGCTTCCTTGACAAGTTCCATGTGATCTGATTCCCATTCCACCTTTGTCTTTCTTTTTCTTGAACCATTCCCTTCGGATATATGAATTTTTGTCTGATCAGAGTCATGTGCCCACCAGAACGAATGGATATTGAGCACCACCTTTGGAAATTGCCATATTGCCATGAGATTTCACTTCCGAGAGCTTCCCAACTTCATGCGCAATCTTTCTGATCTCTTTTGTAACTTCCTTTTGGCCTTAGGTCCATCTCTCACTGAGTTAACTTCATTTTTTATTACGACCCTGCTCCTTGTTCTACCTAACAAGTTAATCTTCAGTTACTGGCTTGACTAACCCATCTACTTTACAGCGATATGCTTGTCCCACTTATATCAACTCTATGCTGCGAACTCGAGCTTATTCCTGCTCCATTTTCAACGATTTCACCATTGATATATTGTGTTGTTTCTTGAGGCTTTCAAATCCTATTGAACACGTTAAATAGCTATGCAGATATGTATTTTCTCTCCCCAACCTTCCCCCTTAGGACCAAAGAACTACTAGGAGTTGTAATGCGCTTATAACTTATAAAAGTCGTCACCTGGAAGTATTAGAATTAAATGCAGGCAACTTTAAGATATAGCAACTCGGTATCTGCATTATGGCTAAAGTACACACACATGCAAGTTGTACACTAACCCTGTCAAAAAAAAAACCACGAATCGGCAAGGCAAATGTATTGCTAGTATGCTACATCCGTATCCCATAGGAGGGTTCTAGAGTATTGGGTTTTCCCTGTTCTCATATGTCTATTCAGAGGAAAAACAAATATACAAAGGAAGGATGATAATACCTCAATTGAACACGCTATATTATGAATGGGAATGCTGCGTTTAACCAACACCATCCTGTCCTGAAAAGAGAGTAGTTTACCCTTCCAAACAGCCAAGGTAGATCGCAACATTCACCATTGGCCACTCAGTAGATGATTATAGTTGGAATTAGAAACAACAGATTCCTAGTTTTATATCCATATAGGATATAGCTCCTACACCAGTTATGAGTCTGTTGGACAAGGGATCTGAGAAATTGATCCCAGTATCATACATTAGGAGCTTAAGCTCTGATATTTTGAGTCTTTTGACTACTACTAAACTGATCATTCATGATTTGGTTTTGTTAAAGTGTATGCATTAGCTTCAGAGTTAAAACTTTTCATATATAGAATTATGTTGTAAACTTTGCGTAACTTGTAAACGTTCTCATAAATCATGAGTGGTCAGGGTGTCCTCTCTTAGTTTCAATCTCATGTGTGATCCTAATTTCTTTCGATTAGTTTCACAGTTAGACTTTCCACAGGGAAATCTTAACTTAAGTTATGTTGTTACTGTTTTTTGATTCTTTTTTTCCAGTGGTGCTAAAATGAGGGGAAAGGTACACAAAGATTATATGGAGAATGTGATTTTAGGTCATCCCTTATTTATGAACTTCACTAAACAGTCTAAATACCTCGTAAGAGATAATGATCATATATGTATATTTGAAAGGGCTCCGCCGGCAGTACAACAACAATATGACGACAGAAAAAGACATTACGGTGGAGATCGTGTTGAACAATGTGTTCGAATTTATCGCAATGATATCACACACGTGAATGACCGACTGCAGGTAAGGTTTTAGATTATTTTTCTAATATTAATATGTGTGGTACTAAGAATGTAGCAGGCAGCAGTCAGTAGACATTATGTACGGCTCAAAGGAGCTGCTCATAGGACAAGGCTTAGACTATGGATGACTAATTTCTTTCTTATGAATGCTCTTAATCTTAACATGTTATCAAGTACAAAAGAGGTAAGACACAATAGTGTATGGTGTACTCGAACATCAATTGTTATTGTTGTTCATTTTGGGAATTAGCTCTACCTTAAAGTAAAGAAATAAGCTTAGAAAACTTGTCTGCTCTATTCAGCACGACATAAACTAGAGTCTTAATCACTACCTAATTTGATTGTTAGCTTAGTCAGACTAATCGTTGTTGGTGCTAGACATGAACCAGCAAAGACTTGCGTGCGAAGTAGAATCATTCAAGCGGATATCAAAATCAACTGTTGAATATACAATATAGTTTTATTACCTGATTTTATGATTCTAATTATTTACTAATTTCTATAACTCACAGGAACTTAACAACACCCACAATGTCATCACTGAAAGGTAGTTTGGGGAGTACATGAAATTTTTGTGGCCAACATTACTTCCATACCTTTTCGAGACTCATATGAGTTTCTTGTTCAGAGTTCTTAGTTTTTTGTTCTTAGTTCTTATTAACTTCTTTTTATTTTCCAGTGTACAGAAAATTTATCTTGTTCTTTTTTTCATTCTACTTATTGTAGGGTACCTACGATAACGAGAAGAAATTGCCTTCGTGGTTTGCTCCTCCTTGCACTAGTTTTCTAGTCTTTTTCATAATATTAGGCCATATCTATTAAAATTCATTACTAAAACTAGTCTTTTTCATAATATTAGGCCATATCTATTAGAATTCATTACTACCTTGAAGGCTTGAACTCTCTCTGTTGTTGTTTCCTTTTCTATACTTCTAGGTAATGCCTAATTAGCATTCTATAATATCAAGTAGTTATTTTGCAATCTTCTTCCTAGTTATCTTTATCCTGCGTTGGATCTCTCTCAACTCATTAGCTTGTCGTACACAACATGCTTGATTATCTAGGCATCTCATTACACCATCACTTGTTACCACTTGCTCACTTACTCTTCTCTATGTGATAAACTTTGCTTACCTTTCCAAGGTCCCTGTTCATTCTTTTCAAAATCTACATGTACGATTTACTGTGTTTAACCTGAACTTTTGTGTCTGCTATCCATTTGTGTTGTAAATCATTAACCACACAATAATAAATTCTGCTGGCCTCCCCAAATTCCCTGTTCATTCTCTTAAAACTTACATTGTAAAACTGAACATGCAACAATGTCTTTCGTAGCCAGGATACAATTAAGTTGAGCTGGATTTTTCTTTTGTTGGTCCCTCTCTGAAGGTTCACATGGATATTCATGCTGAAGCTTAGTTTGTGCTTGTTCAGATTATCCATTTCTCGGTAATTCTAAATATTGTGAATTCTCCTCCGGTAGAACATCCAACTCCTTGGTTAAGTGTACCTACTCAGCTTCCATTGCTTCAATCAGGTTCCTTGTTTCCATTAGAACATTCTAGGCTTCACAAAGCTGAAAACTAAAGTATTACCCAATTTGAGGTGGACCTCGTCATCTTCCCGAGTATAGAACGCGGTCTCATTATCTAAATCAGTTCTGACAAATACGATCTCAACCTGTTTAAGTGGCATAAACCGGCAAAAAATCTCAAAAAACTATCACTAAACAAAAAAGCATGATATCAAATCACGTAAAAAAAAAACCTAGGGAGTATTTAACTCATAAAAAGATAACAGAAGTCTCATAGATGAAACTGGCTTTCTACATGGATTTTCTATTCTATAATACGTTCGTTCTATTAGTACCCTGGCTTATTATACGTAGGAAACCAACATTTGAGAAAGTATTCTTACTTGCTTTTCAGTATACGCCATGTCTTTCACTGTCTGTCGTCTGTGAGTAATAACCTATGAATATTTTTTACCATTTACATTGGGATGTCAGGCGAGTTACGTAAATAGCGCTCTATCAGAATAGGTTTTAGTAATCTTCAAATTGTGGTAAAGATGGGAAATTGCGAAGAAAAAAAACATGGAAACATGGCGACTGATACACGAAGTTAAGTGGAATTGGTTCTTGCAGGAATCAATTTTAGGGGTGCTTATTGGCCGCCTGGTTATGGCCACATGGTTTAAGAGCCAAATGGCACACAACCGAATTGTAGGTCTAACCAAATTTGTTGGATGAAAGTAATGCAAGTCCAAGGCTATATTTGAATTACAATCAAGTACACAAACCTTTAAATGACATGCAGATTGAAATGAATTACCGCAAACATTTTGTAACTTGATTACAACTCAAAGAAAATCACTACTCAACAGTCCATTTAAAACTTATCTGTAAGGATAAGGTGTTTATGGCCTTTTATTGGTCTTTGAGCGTCTTTTCGTATTGGGTAAAGAAGATTGCTGCTGTAAAGGAACTGGCAAGACAGTTCCTCCTTTAATACATTCGGAGTCTGTCATTTTAGCTAGTGTTTTCCGAGCTTCAACGTACACCGTAAGATCTCTTATCTGGAAATACCAATGAAAAACATACTTCAATTACGAATGTAATGACAACCGAAAGACATCATGAATGAAGCTACAAATAATAACAGTTACCTGTTCTTCCAGATCCAGTATCTTCTCATCCCTCAAAGCAACTGATGATCTTTCTCTGAAACAGAAGTAAAAATGAGTAAGTTCTGATTTTCATCCCTCGAAATTTGGAAGTATTATACCCATCTTTTCCATTGACATAACATATCCCAAGGTCAGATAAATAGCAATTTTGATATCCTATCAAAAGCTTAATCGACAACTCAAATAAGTCATAACATCTACTGCATACAAAAATAAGGCCCACATGATTAAATTACAGCACACAGATCCTCTTCACCAAAATTTAACTTCCGTTCGGAACATTTAACATCATGACCTGTTGGTCGGATTTCAGGGGGTATGCAGGGTATGTATTTACCATTAATTTTCAATCAGATGTGTTACTAGTTCTATAATGGGTGATTTCCACAGAAGATGATCCACCTGATGTTAGAACACTCTCGCTGAACAATCATCTCATGTGGGCCACATGGAGCACTAAAATTGATAGAGAAAAAATAGTGTAAGTGGATCCTGACCCACTGCATATTCATGTAAAGAAAGAAATGTACCTTTCTTCCAGTTCCATAACTGTCCTCCGCCAGTTATCTTGGTTCTTCATCAGATTCTCATTCTTCTAAACACAGCAATAAAAAGTTTAGGAATGTATCTATGCCAATCCTTTGTAAAATAAAAATAAAAGAATCAGCCACTAAAGTTCTAATTACTTGCACTAGCAATGGCAGTCTTTTCTTCCAAACATTTTTCAATCCTGTGTTGAATTTCCTGCTGCTTCAAATTCACAGCCTTCTCCACTTCGTCTAAAACAAACTTCTCCCTTTTCTTTTTGGTTTCAGCAAGTAGTGTTTCATAGTACTATTAATTGAAAAAAATGACTTAGAAACAACCTTCATAAGAGTACTACAAATGCTAGTGATGGAATGTAAGGTGCCAAGACCAAATATACAGAACATTACAGTAGTAGTGTTCAATTTCAATTGAAGATGCTAGGAGTGGAACCACCAAACTGGTCCCACTCTGGATATCTTGCATCTGCAGTGAACAAGACTTTATTTGGTAAATCTAATAGATAGTGAATCAGTGATGATGAAAAGTGGATCTATCCCCTGAATCTCCGTAAAGATATTTAGTACACTGCTCCTACTATTATGGACTGTCATAGAAAATGAAGATGACAAAAGAAGACTGTCTTGAATCTTAGACAGATACATTCAATAATCCACCAACGGACCAAACACTAAGATAATTTTACGCATTTTTACCTCTCTCTGATTCTCAAGCTGGCTTGCAAGCAGCTGGTTGTACTCATCGACAATCTGTTGAGACATATAAATACATTATCATATTATTAGTAACAGGTAAATTATACAGGAGAAATATATCACTAACAGTACTTCGTCGAATACTAAAGGCTGAAACATTGACGCACCATGCTATATTAACCTAAGGCTCTACCAATCCCATAATCTTAAGAGTATGATTCAGTGATGTGCATTGTATCTCAGTATAACACTGACAATTAGGCACCTTCTAGAACAAAATCTAGTCAGAAAGACGGGCACCTTTACATTACGTTGGCTGGAGCCTCGAAATAAAAAATTGTGAGAGTGGTTTAAAAAAGCTGTAATAACGACAATGCATTGTTAGGCAAGTGCTTTTCGATTTCTGGAGAGGGTATTATGGGCAACAAGTTTGAATATTCCTTGTCATGATATTCCTCTCAAATAAAAAATATGACTCATGTTTTAACTTTAAGGTTTCGCAGGTTGGGTATCTTTTATAAACAATACGTTGGGAGATTCTAAAAATGACATACAAATTTATTTTTCTTTACAAATTGTGCTCACCGCTAGTAAAATGTCAGTTCTCTGCCAAGCTCAGATCAAATCTTGATGTTTTTAGTCTTGATGCAACATGCAAGATGGTCCACTCATCTAGGTGATGGTAAATCTAACATCATATCACACATTGATGAATGCAACCCTTAGGGTTTGGAACACATTTATTTCTTACAGAGTAAATTTTCCTTATTGTAGGTGTGTGTGGGTGCACTTGCACAGTTGCACATAGCTATTGTTTTACAAGTTTCCACTCAGTTGGACTGTACAAGAAACAGGAACACGCAGATTTCTAGTTGAGAAGGTGAGGATCACCTAAGCTATTATTACTGAATCTCTTTCTAATTACTCTTGCAGTGAATAGGTTAAAACTTCAGAAATCATCTCTCTTAGTGACCATAATCTTTTAGTACTTCTAGTTAACCTATATATTTCTGCATGCATTTAGTTTACACTGAAGAACATGTAACAATAAGAAACTTAACTGTTCCTATATGGTATTTGTTCATAATCTAAGATTTAGTTCTTTGTTAGTAGTTCAAAAAAAAAAATCTCACGAACAATCATTTTCAACAATAACAAATGAAGTTTACCGTTTCAACTTTATTGCCGAAGATAACATCAGCTCCAGAATCTTCCCTACATTCGCAAGTCAAACAAGGTCCACAATCTCCGTCAACAGACCTACATCTGGAGTTCAAATCTGCCATCTTACTGTCTGTTTTTGACTGATTTGAACGGTGGACATAGGTATCACCAACATAATCCCAGACTCGTTGTGCTTCTACATCGAGTGAATAACAATGTTTGGTGTCTTCCCAGTGCCTGATAGCATGACGCCCTTTATACCTTACATCATTAAAATACATCTTATCAAATTAACAAGAAAGAAGAAGATAACCCAATTACTTTAATACTAAGAGTAGACTCCTTATAGAAGAGCAATTTAAATTACTAATGCCCACCTTCCACATCCTACAAACCACAAATTAGACAGATCCATAGGTCCTCTTGAGTTGCACAAACAGCACATGTGGGTTTTGCAGTCTGCTGCTGACAAAAACGACAAACCTACAGGACACAATATGTTACAGATGTTTTTACCTAGAAACATCATTGTATCATCTCTAACAATATCACGTAGAGAGTCACATCAAATTATCCTACGATGGTTGTGTTTTTGTGAAAATATTTGCACCTTCATTCATCGTTGTAACTTATACACCAACTTGATAATTGATGCGCTAAAACAAAACTTTTTCTGATTCAATCTTCTACAATCAATTGACCCAAAAATATGGGATATTATGATCGGTATGGGCCTAAAGGTCTACTTATTCGATATAAATGATTTCTTGGTAACAAGAAAATTATATATTTAATCAATCCCGAGATACAAAAAGCATTATTTGCTTCAGAAACTGACTTGGGAGTGGGTGTTTCATACATGCATGCATTTGCCTTGTAGGTTCGGGCACATTCCCAAGGTTAGCTAGCATCTAATGTTAAGCAAGTGATTTTAAGTTTGGCAACGCGGTTTATCGACTGGTATGTAGGGTTTTTCTCTTCCTTTTTTTTCTTTTTTTTTTCCTTCTGTCTATTTTGATCAGTATAAACTATCTAGAACCCTTCTAGATTTAACAATTTCTCTGATGTAGGTTGAGCCTACACTTGTATCTACTTTATAATAATTGGAAGAGAATGAGCACGAGATGTAAAAATATGTAAGCTGATACTGCAATCTCATCAAAATGCAAAATGTGAGTGAGTAATCCTTGAAATGAGCACACATGCTTGTGATTATGGCTCTCACGAGAGCGTAATAAAGGACTACTTATTTATATCCAGTCATGCACAGGAATAAACTTATGGGAACTGATACTCCTCCAATTTTGAAATACTAAGTTTTCTTCAAATACAATTGCACCATGCGACCTATGGAATTAAGCAAACTCATATTTACAAAACTACAAATATCAAATCATACAACTCAGAAGCAACTCCAAAATTCATCTTTAAAATTTAACTCCTTGTCTTTGGAAAATGAAAAGTTTAATTCCAGTTCTAGTCAGAAAGAAGCACAAGTTGTTCAATAATGTACTTACAGGACAAGATGAATCAGCCCATCTTGAAATGCACGGACATTGGAAAGAATGGTCACAAACTGTCGTTAGAATCCCACTTGTATCTTGGTCTAGTCTCTCTGAACAAACAACTTCAAACAAAATAACTTAATATAACCCAAAAAAGAAGAAGATAAACCCTAGAGAAAACCCAAATCATGGAGTACATAACTGACCGAGACAAACAGGACAAGTTGGCAGTTCTGTAAATCCAGGTGGAGGTGTATTCGCAATCTCAGTTACTTCAGTGTATTCCACTGACACTATAGAGAGTATATGACAAATCTCAGCCTGTAAAAGTCGAGCATATTAGAATCGAACAGAAACACATCAGTTTCAATCAACTACAAGAATTTCAGCTCTGAATTCATCAAAATTGCTTGTCAAAGTACAAATTTTCATTTTCTTAACTGCATATCAGATTGTCTTTTGAGTAATCTAAAAGACTCTAACCTACTCAAACCTCAGTGGATCAAAACGGCCTCCCACTGAAATTCCGGTGGAAGCTACCAGTTTTTTCCTGATCAACAAGCTTAATCAACAAACTGTACCGATCTTCCAATACATCATTTCTACAAAATCCCATCAAAAATTCAACAACAAAAAAAAATAAGTAAAATTAAAACTTGAAATCCATAAATTATCAATCAAAACATTCCGTTGAAAAGACAATATACATACCTGATGATGAGAATTTCTGAAAGATGATCGATATAAGATCCACAAAAGTGAATGAAATCATAGATGGAGAGATGATTAGGAACAGCGAGAACAAAAAGAAGAGTATTTTCACTGGAATTCCTAATAGTATTGGTTTCACGACTATTATTAGAGTTTGATAAAAGAGATGAAGAAGAATGAGTAGATGATGAGAGGGTGGTTTGTATCCAAAGAGTGAACTCGGATGCTAAACATGAGATTTCTCGCGGGAATTTTCTCGATTTATTTCTTCGGAGGTTTAATTTGGTATTTCGAAATTGAAAATTTGAGATTCGTTGTGATATTTATGTAAAATTGTTTCCTATTAAAAAAACGTTTTTCACCCAGTTAAAAAGACGGGTGTCTAAACCCGTCATTTCAAAAACTCATTGCTACGAACAAGGTCAGACTTTTTCAAGTAATTATGATAACTTCCACTGGAAAGCTTTTTGGAAGGTGAAATGTATAGCTCTGAAAGTCCAAATCTTCATGTGGCGTATTTTGCACAAAGGTATTGCATACAGGAAACACAATAATAGATTCATTCAGCATGTGGACCCTAACTGTTGTTTTTGCCCACAAGAAGAAGAAAGTTCAGAACACCTTCTACTTCACTGTCAAAGAGCCAGAGCAATCCTATTTGCTTCAGCTTTGGGTATCAGATCAAGATAACTTTCCCATTTTTCTATTAAGGAGATTATCGTTGGATGGCTGCTTATGAAGAACAGACTTATGACTTTCTGTGAGCTAATGTTTTACGGGGGATCTGGAATTCACGCAACTTGAAATTTTTCGAAAACAAGACTATACCTATACAGAAAGTTCTATGCGATTCTAATATGATGTTCAAGGACTACTACTTCCTCGACGATCAGGCTTGAATTGAGTCTGTTATGCCAGCAGGCTCAGAAGTACAACCTGCCACAACAACAAGTCCACCGTAATCTGAAAAGAGTCTCTAGCCTAAAATCAAGGGGAATATGTGCACATCCTATATATGATTTTTTATGATATTATCTTCTATTAAGTGACAGATTCTGTGGTATATCTGTTGATATTATTCTGCCAGATTATGTGGCATATGCATTCATAACATATCTTGCAATCTTCTGTATATATGGTTGTAATCTTCAGCAATACAATTAATCCAAAAATAACAATCTGTTCTCACTTGGTATCAGAGCCAAAAGATCCAAAAACCCACGCACACACACACAAAATAAATAAAAATGGCTGCAAACACCAATATGCTACAACAAATTCACATCAACAATCTTGTTAACATCAAACTCACAGAAACAAATTACCTATTGTGGAAGACACAATTTAAACCTTTGTTAAAAGGTTATAATCTGTCTGGCTTCATTGATGGAACGTTTGAAAAACCCCCAAAGCATTTACCAAATCAAACTGAAGTAAACCCTGAGTTTACAAAGTTTGAAGAGAAAGACAACATATTAATGGGATGGCTCCTATCATCACTAACTGAGGGAGTTATGGATGGGGTTGTTGGTCTTAATACATCTCAGGAAGTCTGGGAAGCTTTAGAAGAAAGGTTTGCTCTAAACAATCAGGTATATCAAATGCACCAAAAAAGAGAACTACACAACTTGCAAAGGTAACCTTTCTATGCATGATTACATATCTAAAGCAAAAAAATTGTTCAACTTTTTAACTGCATCAGGAGTGTTGATCACTGAAGATGACAAGAAACAATCCATAATGAATGGATTGAATCAGGCATATGATCCAATAGTGACTTCACTAAGCACCATTGATAACCTAAGTGCCAAAACATTCTATGCGCATCTGTTAACATATGACATGCACTTAGAGAAGCAACTAGCTCTATTGCAGGAGCCATTGGCAAACGTTGCAACACATACAAACTCCAGATTTCAACCCAGACAACAGAACAGAAAGTACATACAAAGAAGTCAGTTCCAACAACAGACTTCAAGTTATCAACCAGAAAGGTTTCACCAATCTGATCAAGTCCCATGCCAGATCTGTAGCAAACCAGGCCACATAGCAAAGAAGTGCTGGTTTCGTTACAAAGAAGATAGAGGGAATAAACAGCAACATAAGCCTGCAGCTTATATAGCTTTGCCAGGGGGTGCAACAGATAGCAGCTGGATTTCAGACTCTGGTGCAACTCATCACCTGACATCCGATATGGGAGCCTTGTCTGTAAGCCATGAATATGATGGCACAGAAGGAGTTCATGGAGGAAATGGTAATTCACTCCAAATATCCAATGTTGGTAAGGCTTCTTTCACACACAACAATCGTAACTTCTATCTAAACAATGTTCTCCATGTCCCTTCTATAAAAGCAAATCTTCTGTCAGTAGATAAATTTTTTGAAGATAATCATGTATGCTTTGTTTTTTACTCAAGTTTCTTTCTTGTTAAGGATCTGCGCACAGGGAGAATTCTTCTGCAAGGCAAGAATGAGAATGGGATCTATGTTCTTGATGGTGTTCAGAAAATAAAGTCAACAAAACCATCTGCATACCTTTCTTCTTCACTTCCTGTCTGGCAGCAGCGTCTAGGACATCCTCAATTGCGCACAGTTTCTACAATCATCAAAAGATTTTCATTACCTGTCAAAAATAAAGAGTTTCAATATTTTCATTCATGTCATTTAAGCAAAAGTAGAAAACTTCCATTCTCCACTAGTACTACAGTGTATGACAAACCTCTAAGTTTGGTTGTGTCTGATATATGGGTTTCCCCTCATCTATCAAAAAATGGGTTTCATTATTATTTTCTTTTAATGGATGCATACTCTCACTATGCTTGGATATACCCTCTAGTCAGAAAATCAGATGATCTTCAAGTTTTTGTCCATTGGACAAAGCAGATTGAAAATCAGTTAAATCACACCCTCAAAGTTTTCCAATCTGATAATGGTGGAGAATACAAAAAATTCACAGCCTTCCTAAACTCCTGTGGTGCAATACACAGGTTTTCATGTCCACACACTTCAGCCCAAAATGGCTTAGCTGAACGCAGAATCAGGCATATCACTGAGTCTGGACTAGCATTATTGTTTCATGCTTCTATGTCATCTACTTACTGGTCAGAAGCATTCTCAACCGCTTGTTTTTTGATCAACAAGTGTCCTGCTTCAAAAAAACATGACAAGACCCCCTTAGAGTTATTATTTGACAAGAAACCAGATTACCCTTTTCTTAAAAATGTTTGGATGTCTCTGCTACCCAAATCTTAGAACCTACAATTCTAATAAGCTATAACCAAGATCCCTTCCTTGTGTCTTCATAGGCTACAGTGGTCCTCACAAGGGTTATCTTTGTCTACACATTCTAACCCAGAGAGTCTATATATCTAGACATGTAAAGTTTGAAGAAGCCCAATTCCCATTTGAAGCCATGCAGAAGGCTCCAACTGTGCAAGCAGAAAAAAAAAGGTAAGCAATTCAACCTCAATCTTATCTTCTCACCCATTCAGAATTAATGCCCTGTCAAATGAGATCCAACAGGTTCCTCTATTCACTGCACCACCTGCAACAGATACCAATAATAATACAGAACTCAGTGTCCCGACAACAATATCACCAACAGCAACCAATGAGGCCATTTCTGAGGAACAATCATCCACAACACAACACCACCAAATGGTTACAAGAGCAAAAAGGGGCATCTCAAAACCTATTCATAAGTTATGTCTAACTACAAAAAAACATCCACTTGAGATTTCTGAGTTCATGGCTCCTACATGCTACAGCAAGGCAAACCATATTCCAGCCTGGAGACATTTCATGGATGATAAATATAATGCACATATGCGCAATGGCACTTGGTCATTGGTTCATTTTATACACGGCATGAATGTGGTGGGTTCCAAATGGGTGTTTAGAGTCAAACAAACATCCGATAGTAAAGTAGATCGTTATAAGTCCAGGTTGGTTACAAAAGGTTATCATCAACAAGAAGGGGTCGACTATGGAGAGACATGCAGCCCAGTGGTAAAGTCGTGCACAATAAGGCTGGTGTTGTTTATTGCCACTCTGCACAACTGGCAACTGCGTCAATTGGATGTTCAAAATGCGTTTTTGCATGGGGAGCTGCAAGAAGAGGTGTACATGAAACAACCTCCAGGTTACACAGACAAGGCCTTTCCTAACCATGTTTGCAGGCTACATAAAGCTCTTTATGGCTTAAAACAGGCACCTAGAGTTTGGTTCTCTAAACTCAATGCATATCTTTTAAGAAAAAACTTCAAGGCTTCAATAGCTGACAGCTCTCTTTTTGTCAGGAAAAACAACTACTCACACATTATACATCTTAATTTATGTGGATGATATAATTGTAACATGCTCTAATGCAGGTGCTCTCAATCAGTTAATAAGTGATTTAAGTGAAGCTTCTGCAGTAAAGGACATATGCAACTTGTCTTACTTCCTTGGAATTGAAGTATTACATCAAAACAAATTACTGATTCTGAGTCAACAGAAATACATTGCAGATCTATTACAATGCAAAAAGCTTGATGGAATCAAACCAATGACCACACCACTTTGTCCAAAGATGAAGCTACAGAAGCAAGACACATCAAAATTTAGTGATCTGTCACTATACAGAAGCGTTGTTGGAACTTTGCAATACCTCCATCTGACAAGACCAAATATCTCTGTTGCAGTTAACAAAGCTTGCCAGTATATAAAGGATCCCTACAATGAGCATTGGGAACTCATCAAAAGAATATTAAGGTATCTAAAACACACAATCACATACAACTTACACATCAACAGAACTTCAAACTTCTCCATTCAAGCCTATTCAGATGCTGATTGGGCAGGAAATCTTGATGACAGAAGATCAACAAGTGGTTATTGCATCTACTTTAGAGGTAATCTCATCTCATGGAGTGCAAGAAAGCAGAAAACAGTTTTAAAATCTAGTACAAAAGCAGAATATAGAGGTCTGGCAATTGCAACTTCAGAGCTCATCTGGATACAATCATTACTCAAAGAACTGGGAATCACTACAGCACCACCAGTCCTATGGTGTGACAACTTAGGGGCAACATATTTAACTGCTAATCCTGTGTTCCATGCACGCACCAAACATATTGATATTGATTACCACTTTGTCAGGGAAAGAGTGGCCAACAAAGAGTTTCAAGTACGATTCATATCTTCCAAGGATCAAATAGCAGACATATTCACGAAGGGTTTAGTGTCAAACATATTTCAATACTTCAGAAGCAAGTTTAATGTCGATAAGCTCCCCTTCAACTTGAGGGGAAGTGTTATGCCAGCAGGCTCAGAAGTACAACCTGCCACAGCAACAAGTCCACCGTAATCTGAAAAGAGTTTCTAGCCTAAAATCAAGGGGAATATGTGCATATCCTATATATACTTCTGTATGATATTATCTTCTATTAAGTAACAGATTCTGTGGTATATCTGTTGATATTATTCTGCCAGATTCTTTGGCATATGCATTCATAACATATCTTGTAATCTTCTGTATATATGGCTGTAATCTTCAGCAATACAATTAATCCAAAAATAACAATCTGTTCTCACTGAGTCTTCTTCCACAAATTATACAATCCCTCAATGGTCTCCTCATCCAAATGAATTGTGAAACTAAATTTCGATGATGTTGTCAAGGGTTCCAAGTCTTGTGATGTTGTAGTCACAAGAAATTCAATTGCAAGTTTTGAAGTTGTTGCATCCATCATATTTAATCAAATTGATCCTCTCGTGGCTGAAACACAAGGTGCGCTCCTAGTTCTTAAACTTGCAGAGATAATGCAGTTTGATAGGATTATAATTGAGGGGGATTGCCTACAGTTGACCAAGCTTTTGAACCATGAAATATCATTTATTCCTTGGAGGATTCGTCGTTTAATCGAGGACATCCTAGCGCGTTTGCAACTGTTTAGTTAAGTTTCCTTCTCCCACATTCAAAGACATGCTAACAATCTAACATATAATCTCACAAAATTTTCGATACGTCGGGATACTCATCTTTGGTGGACTTCTCCAACCCCTCCTTTTTTTCTTTAATCAACTAGCTGGTAGATAGGTTATTTTCCTGTTAGTCTTTCTTTTGTTTTGTTTGATGTATTTCTGAATATAAAAAAATAACCGTTTTACAAATCTTATTACACGCGACAACTAATATTTAACGTAGGATCAAACGTTCAATTTTGGACGTCTCAATTTTGCATTATTTTTCTGTATATGAAATTTTTACAGCTCCCATTTTTTTGTTGTTAGATCTCGTGGCAGTAAAAGCATCTGTAGATTCAGTATCATGCTAATAAGTTCCTTGGTAAATTATGTTTCCAAAGTTATCAAAGATAAAATATAACCATTAAAATAATTTTTTTCTCCAAAAATGCACTTTTTTATGTTTTATATATTTTTTTAAAACACATGTCAACATATCATTTGTCCCTATAACCCCATAAAAAAAACGCCTCCATCAAAAATTTATTCTTGAAATCCCCTTTGATGGCTTGATCAGAGTTAACCTATATTGTTATCTAATTGAGTATAGAAGATGAAGTCGACCTAGATTTCTCGCTTTTTTTCCTTTTTGAAGCAAGATTTCTCGTCTTAGTATTTGCTTAGATTCGGTCCAGACTCTTCGATAATTTAATTTCCTTTAATATCCAAAATAATAAAACTTGTAAAACAAATTATACATGAACTTATTCTGAAATACTGTTGGTTATATCTCATTGAAATTCAAATAATTTTGAGGAAACTTTGGCCTGGTAGGAGAATAAAATCCAGATTTATCTATCTGAAATTGAGGTACCAATCATTAGGATCCACCCAGAGCAACATATTATTCTTCAGATGGGACTACGAATAGAGGTAAACAATAATAGAACAACCAAATAAAACATTGTGCAGAAACCTATATACCATAGAGCCGCATCTGGTACGCTTCTTATTTGCATAATCTAAAGAGGTAAAGTTCAAAATAACTTGCATATTGGAATACAACGCCTAGCCAATTTGAAGGCTACCTCAAAATAATTTGGGGTTACATAATAAGATAAGATAGAGATATTTTGAAGTAATTTCAAAATCCCCTTATCCACTTAGTTTAATTAGTATTTAGTTGTTAAATCAGTTTATTTATAGTAATTATTATTTTTAATATTTATTTGATACAAAAAAGTCGATTTTTTAATATTTATTTGATATAAAAAAAATGATTATTTTTAATAACTTTTTATGAAAATCATTACATAATCGGTAGTTTTGATAATTTCGATTACTACTAATTATAAAGTAAGCCCTAAATTGAATTTTGCTTCTTTATTATCGGTAGTTTCATCAAGTTATAAACCTACAGATTATGGAAGTAGCCCCAAATATATAATTTTTTTCCAAACTTACATATTTTAAATTTTTCTTCTTTTATAATCGGTAGTTTGATCAAGATGTATACCTACCGGTTAAGTAGCCCCAAATAAAAAATTTCTATTTTTTTTTTTAATTATCGGTAGTTTGGTCAAGTTATATACCTATCGATTATGAAAGTAGCCCAAATATAATTTTTTTCCAAACTTACATATTTCGAATTTTTCTCCTTGTATAATCGGTAGTTTGGTCAAGAATACACCTAGTGACTATGGAAGTATCCCCAAATATAATTTTTTTTCAAACTTACATATCTCGAAATATTTCTTCTTTTATAATCGGTAGTTTGGTCAAGTTATATACCTACCAATTATGACGTGTAATAGGAGTATAAAGAAACTATGACTTGAAAACTTAAATGGAAATAGTAAATCGGTAGACACGGGTTCATTTTATCTATCGATGGTAACAATCGGTAGACTCGTGTGTGGTCCTAATTTCTTTCTACTAGCTTCGTAGTTAGACTTTCCACTGGGAAAGCTTAATTTAAACTATGTTGTTGCTGTTTTTTTATTTTTAGAGAATGTGATTTTAAGTCATCCCTTATTTATGAACTTCACTGAACAGTCTGAGTACCTCGTAAGAGATAATGATATATATGTATATTTGAAAGGGCTCCTTCGACGGTACAACAACAATATGACGACAGAAAAAGACATTACGGTGGAGGTCGTGTTGAAGAATACGTTCGACTTTGTCGCAATGTTATCACACACGTGAATGACCGATTGCAGGTAAGGTTTTAGGTTATTTTTTTAATATTAATATGTATCGTACTAAGAATGTAGCAAGCAGCAGTCAGTAGACATTATGTACGGCTCAAAGGAGCTGCTTATATGACAAGGCCTGGACTATGGATGACTAATTTCTTTCTTATAAATACTCTTAATCTTAATATGTTATCAAGTAAAAAAGAGGTAAGACACATTAATGTATGGAGTGCATAAACAACAATTGTTATTGTTGTTCTTTTTGGGAATTAGTTTTACCTTAAATTAAAGAAATAAGTTTAGGAGACTTGCTCTGATTTGTTTAGCACAACATAAACTAGAGTCTCAATCACTACCTAATTTTATTTTTAGTTTAGTCATACTAATTGTTATTGGTGCTAAATAGAAACCAGCAAAGATTTGCGTGTGAAGTAGAATCATTTAAGCGGATATCAAAATCAACTCTGGAATATACGATATAATTTTATTATGTGATTTTATGATTTTAATTATTTACTAATTTCTATAACTCACAGGAACTTAACAACACCCACAATGTCATTACTAAAAGGCAATTTGGGGAGTACATGAAATTTTTATGGCCAACATTACTTCCATACCTTTTCGAGACTTATGTGAGTTTCTTGTTCGGAGTCCTTCTTTTCTTGTTCAGAGTTTTTATCAACTTCTTTTTATTTTCCGGTGTACAAAAAATTTATCTTGTTCTTTTTTTCTTTCTACTTATTGTAGGGTACCTACGATAACGAGAAGAAATTTCCTTAGTGGTTTTCTCCTCATTGCACTAGTTTTCTAGTCTTTTTCATAATATTAGGCCCTATTTATTTAGAATTCATCACTACCTTGAAGGCTTGAACTCTCTCTGTTGTTGTTTCCTTTTCTATACTTCTAGGTAATGCTTAACTAGCATTATGTAATATCAAGTAGTTATTTTGCATTCTTCTTCCTAATTATCTTTATACTTTGTTGGATCTCTCTCAACTCATTAGCTTGTCATGCACAACATGCTTGATGATCTAGGCATCTCATTACACATGATGGCCTATTAAATATTTTATCTTTCCTTTTCTTTATCAGTTTTATTAGATGGTTCTATCTGTATCCATATTCTATCACTGCTTCTACTTGGCTAATTTATGTTACTTTTCAGTTGTGATCGTACCTCTTTTAGACCAGCTTATTTGACATCTTGTTGAAGCCCCTCACTTGTTACCAATTGCTCACTTACTCCTCTCTTTCGATAATTATATTCATCTACATGTGATAAACTTTGCTAGCCTCCCCAAGGTCCCTGTTCATTCCTTTTAAAATCTACATGTATGTTTATTGTGTTTAACCTGTACTTTTGTTTCTGCTATCCATTTGTGAGGTGTTTCAGTAATCACACAGCTATAAATTCTGCTGGCCTCCCCAAGTTCCATGTTCATTCTTTTCACTGAACATGCAACAATGTCTTTCGTAGCCAGGATACAATCAAGCTGAGTTGGCTTCTTCATTTGTTGGTCCCTATCTGAAAGTTCACATAGATATTCATGTTGAAGCTTAGTTTGTGCTTGTCCAAATTATCCATTTCTCGGTAATTCTAAATATTGTGAATTATCCTCCGGTAGAACATCCAAGTCCTTAGTTAAGTGTACCTACTCAGCTTTCATTGCTTCAATCAGGTTCCTTGTTTCCATTATATCATTCTAGATTTCACAAAGCTGAAAACTAAAGTATTACCCAACTTCATGTGATTTTTTTTTAGGACCTCGTAGTCTTTCCGAGTATAGAACATGTTCTTATTATCCAAATCAGTTCTGACAAATACGATGTCAACGTATCTAAGTGGCATAAACTGGCGAAAAATCTCAAAAAAATATCACTCAACAAAAAAGCATGATATCAAATCACGTAAGAAACCTAGTGAATATTTAACTCCCAAAAAGGTAACAAAAGTCTCACATATGAAACTGGCTTTCTACATGGAGTTACTATTTCATAATAGTTTGTTCTATTAGTACCCTGGTTTATTATACGTAGCAAATCAATATTTGGGAATGTATTCTTACTTGTTTTTTTGTATACGCCTTGGGGAAAAATATGTATAGCCCAAATTGATTGTTTTCTTTATCACAAACCCATAATTAAGATACTCTTATGAGTATCCATAACTAGTTATAGGTGTACTAGGTTTACTATTTTAACCTTTTAACTGAATAAAAATATATATGTGTTAGTACCTAAAAATTACTCTTAGGCAAAACAATGTACAGTAGAAGTACTTTCTTTAGATTCGGAAACTAAAATCGTACAAGACAAGCCTAAACCACGATAATAGTCGTTCCGCCCTGCTTCGGTCACAAAGTGAGAAAATGGGTTGATCTTATGGGAGGGAAGCAAAGAAAGTTAAAAGAAATGAGTGTGGTGAATTGTGTATAGAGATGTTGAACTATTGATAATAAAAGAGCTTGTAGAGAATGATAATCTTGTTTTGTTTTCTGAATGGGCTACGCAGCCTATTTATAATAGTTTGGAAACACACGATTTTCTTATAAGTAGTGGAGGTAGTGAAGAGATGAAAATTACATGAGTAATGATATAACCCCATTATGCTTGGAAGTTTCTAGAAAACCACTAGTGAAAAATAAGTTTTTTAAGTTTGCTTGAGCCTTATAAAAACGACTTCCAAGAACTTTTTCAATAGATCGGACTTTCGGAGGATTAGAAAAAAACAAAGAAAACTAAATCGAGCCCCCGTGGAGTCGTAAACTGGCGATAGTTTAGTAAACAGATGGAGCTTCTAGAAGGACTATAATTAAGACTGCGTGGGCACGTAATTTCCATATGAAAAACGGTTATATCTTTCCACAATGCTTATGTTTGTACAAGCAGATCGAATCTCTCTCTTCTCATGGTTTTTTCTCTTAGAAAAATTTAGGATCTCATCAATCTAGGGTTTCATCTCTTGCTACAATCCGTATCTCTCAATCACTCACTATCTATCTCGCTTGCTCTGAAATTTTTCATTAGAAAACCACGTGAATCTCTCGATTTCTTCTCTCAGGAAAAATTATGGTCCTGAGTTAATTGATTGGGTTCTTGATGGTGGTCGCGAAGATCCTTAAATGTGAGATTTCTTACAAGGTATAAGTTTTCAGTTTTTTTAGTGATCCCTAGATTATGATCTGGGTTTACCTTAATCTTTCAATTTAGGTTTGTTTCCAGATATGTTCCTCTTTTGTATAAAGCCCTACTTTTGGATAGAAAGATTATCGTTGAGTCTTTTTCTACGATATTGTAGGATTTCAAGCTTGTCATTGGGGGGTGGACCTTTGAATTTGATGCCTCAATGTGGTTTTGTAAGTTTTTCTTTTATTGGTTCAAATTTTATGAATGTTGGTGTGATTTGGTTAGTGGCTAGTGAAATTGGTACTAGAGTGTGTGTTGGTAAACAAATTAGTGGTTTTTATGTTTTTGGACTAGAATTTTAGATATCGATGGTGAGTAGTGTGATTATAATGATATGTGTGTTCCCATTAGTGTATGTCATGTTATATCTTTGTTCGGGTGCCCTGTCCGCAATTCAGGAGTTGTTGTGAATATGCCTAGACTGGATTTATGTTAACTTGACTGAGATGAACACTTTTACTTCATTTCGTCCTTGATTGTCATTCTTATAGTTAAAGGATACAATGGGTTTATCATTTTTAACTGATCTGAGCTAAACGTTCCTTTTCCAACATCAACAACAATTATATTAAGTCGAATCTTGCTATATGTTCGTGTATTCTTTACACTGGTAACATCTTTAAGTATTTGTCTCGTAATTTCATGACTTTTAACAGTATAAACTAGATCTGCTTTTCCTGACTAATTGCGAAGTTTAATACTCTTTTTAGTTTAGTATTTGCAAGTGTAAGTGAAACTTGGTATATGCTTTAGTGAAAGATGGCCATCCTGTGTATACCAAAATCATGTGCTGATAAACTACTTTGTTTTACTTGCTGTGGTAGATGCTTTTCTGATCTTTTTTCCCTTGATGTATACTTGCTGTCCTATCCCTGTTCCTGGTTCTGGTTGTTTTTTTTCCACTTTCCCCATGCACACTAAGTGGTATTATGTACATTCTTCCTTACAGCAAATCCAATAACTACAGTTACCGAGTTCAAGGCCCAACTGCAAATTCTGGAATTGCTCGATAACATATGTACACCTTAATGGTTTTTTCAACTTGGCTTTTCTACTAGTTCTTTGTATTTTTTGTTTCCGTCTACATGCTTGTGCCGACTCAAGTTGACTTCTAGTTTTATTTTGTTTCGCCAGGCTATTTTCACTGCAGGTTACAAGGCAGTTTTACATGTTCATTCTGCCATCGAGGAGTGTGAAATTATTGAGCTAATGGCACAAACTGACCCCAAGACTAAGAAACCCATGAAAAATAAGATTCTTTTTGTAAAAAATGGTGATGTAGTTCTATGCCGGATTCAGGTCAACTCTTGGGGAGCTTTAACCTTCGTTTACAGATGTTCTCATTTGCAAAGTCTATTTATGATATGGATTTCACTTATCATCCACCCCTAACAGGATTTTATATTCCTGACAATGTTCTGTTTTTTTTTGCTGAATCAGTTTGTTTTGTATTTTCTAGGTTAGTAACTTGATATGTGTAGAGAAATTCTCAGATTTTCCACAGCTTGGACGATTTACCCTCCGTACCGAAGGTAATGTTCAATTTCAATTATTGAATGTCTTTCAACATTTTATGTTGGTGGTATACTAATAGACTGTTGTGGTATTTATTTGTAGGAAGGACAGTGGCAGTGGGGAAAATTATTAGCCTATATATTCTGTGACACTAGAACAAATATCAGCTTTGTAAGTAGCATAACATTCATTTCTCACACATAATAAGAGTAGAAGTTTACTTGGTTGCAAGGTTAAGTCTCTTTCTCTCTTTTGTTTATGTTTCGTTGTGGCCCACTCAGACTTCTTCGGGATCGAGGATTGCATATTTAATTGAGGCTTAGATATTTCAGATGGCAAGCACTGATCAAATACATCATGCCCCTCTTAAGGTAAATATGTTTCCTTCTTTTGAAATTTATGAACTCTGTAAAATCTTGAGTTGGTTACTGAGATATGCTTATCAGGGGTGTTTGTAGTAGTTCATCATTCTAGTTATGGTGGGTGAATTCCTGAATTTACTTGGGTTGGTACAGATTTCTGTAGGAAAAGTTGGTTAGAAGTTGGAACATTATTCCAAAGAGGCAGTTTGTAATACTGCCCTATATAAACTTGAATTTTGGTTGGTGATTTATAGACATCTGATCAGAGCACTTATTAAAAAAGAATTAAAGAAAGAACAATACTCTACTAGAGTGGGCCACAACTCTACTAGAGTTGCTTTTGGTTTCTATCAGTTGGATATGTATTGTGTCATTTAAATGCACGTTTTGTTTGGATAAGTTGGGTTTAACTAAATTGAGTTCACTGTATGATAGTTCTGTTTATATGATAATGTAGATGGGAGGTAAAGTAGTGTCGTGAACAGGGATGGTGATGGGGTATGCATACTTGTTTGTGTTTCCCCTTCCCATATAAATGTTTCTTGTTTCTTATTCTTAAAATTTCTTACAAAATTTGTGTTGATAGCTAGAACATTTCAGGATTCTGGTATGTTAATGGAGTGGGGATCTTAAAATTTTGGAATAGAGAGATTTCAAATTCAGCAATTTGATTCTTCTGATAAGTGCTTTCATTTTTAGGTATCTTATGTGGTTTCGGAGTCCAAAGATGGATTTTTTCGCAGCATTGGAGTTTGCTAGCATGTTGGCAATTGTTGCTCCCTATGGTAACTGTATTTTTTTGACTTCAAATTGCACATCATGAGTTTTTTTTTAGAATATACATAAGTCTGTACACATCACTCTCCTTTTGTATGACAGCAAATCTTTCCCAATTAAGGATATCGTTGAGTGGAAAATCATAGTAATTAGACAAAATAACAGGAATGCATCCATAATGAATTTAGTTTTCACGCGCTATTTAATTTTCTATACCAATTTTTTCTACCCTGATTTGGTTTGAATTATATATTTTCCTCTCATTTTTATGCTGTTGAGTCTACTTTATTTCAGTTGGTAGCAATTAATAGCACCAGTAGTGATATAAATAATCTTTGTTTTGAATTTTTTGATTTTTTTTTTCTCTTTAGCCATACTTATCTTTGTTCTTCAATTTAATCTTTGTAGACATGGATAACAATCACAAGAGGAATGCCAATTATACACATGTCCGTTTATGTGATATAGAAAGACAGCCGGAGCCAAAGATTGTGTGAAGCCTATATAAGTTTGTTTTTGGAAAAGAGACAAAGCTGGAGCAAGTAATGAAGCTACTTGGAAAGCTCGCTTCAGAGGAACTTGACGAGGTTATTCGTGTTGCAACAATCAGAAGAGAGGATATGGCATTATAGAGACACTGTTTACCAATGGTTTATCTAGATGATCTAGATAATAGTGGTGCCGCTGATGTTAATGGTGTTGAAAATGTTGCCTCTGATGGTGATAGTTGAGAGGGTGTTGAATTTTATGTTTTTTTAAGGACTTGTTATGTTAGGTTTGTAATGACTATAAAGTTTAATTGGTTTTATGAACGAATGAACTAACTAAGGTTTTAATCATGTCTTATGATTGAGTCAATTCGAATTAATAAATACGATGTAAATGGTTTAATTACGTCTTATGTGTTACTTTTTTTTGCACATAGTCGAATTTTGGATCAACGACTAGGTTTTTTTTTTTAAGAATGTAGTCGTTGGCCTTTTATGCTTATAAATAGGATAATCCATTTTCCATCATACACTACTTCATTAAAAGAAATCCTTCTTTATCGTTCACTGCTTCATTCAAAAGAAATCCTATTATAATGGCTAACCTATCGTCATCAAGTACTAAATCAATTGTTGTTATGGAAGAAGAGATACTCAAGAGAGTCGCCAAGCAAATTAACAATTGAATCAAACAAAAGGAAATATATGCAGATATTATGTTGGATCTTCCGAAAGAGGACCTCCCTCAAAGTCTTTTATGGAATCTTGTTAATACGAGTCCTTTTATGCCCAAGTGGGACATTAAGTACAGGAAACCACGTATCTTATGGGAATGAATATGTTTCTTCTCACACAATAGCGGTTAGAAAATTGTGCTACAAGTACAACGAGTTTCTAGCTAGACACAAGGGGTGCAAGTTTACATCCCAAGATGAATATACCAAATGGAGGGGCGGACCGTTTAGCCATTTTAAAGCTGCATCGATAATTGAATCTCGTACCGAAAAATAAAGATAGTTTCATTTTATATAATTTATTAGTGTAAGCAAGTTAATTTTTTTATGGAGAATGTCTAATAATTTAATTAAATTCATCATGATTATAACAACCATTGTTCACTTTAGAAAGCTTAAATACACCATTTAGTCTATGCACTATAATCTTAAAACGGGTAATCATGCTTCTTTGACTTACTCATGTAGACCATCGACGTCTTCTTCACATACGGTTTGTCCTTTGCTATGTGACTTTCATTCTTGCCACTTCTCTCGCAAACAATTTCTAAACGATCACGCCTCGAACGACGACCTAAGACTAATGCGCATTTTATTCATGCCTTTGTCCACAAATCATTGCCTTGCATCGTCCTTCTTTTCTCATACCAAATCGTGTAGTAGTGGTCAGAATTATCAGCCCCATATGAAACATGAGTTCAGGTTGGTCGTTGCCAAGCGCTTGAACAGTCTACAATATAATAACAATCGTGGTGGACGATTCTTAACAATTGACATCCATCGATTCCACCTAGTCTTGTTTTGGGGGGAAAATCCCCAAGTATTGGAATCAACACACATGAACTGACTTGTGTGCTGATTCTACCATTCAACAAAGCGAAGTTTTTCTGGCTGCTTTTTTGATTACGGTCGGCTCATAGAGCAATATACATTGGCTGATTGCATACATGGTGTTTTTTGGAAAAATATCTAAGTCATACAATCGGTCGATATGGGTATCCATGAAACCCGATTATTTCACATACCAATTCCCCCAAATATGAAACATAATCGGCTGTGGTTCATGACCATATCCGCCGATTCTGGTTCTGAGAAGAGGTGGAATCCACAATTGTGGTGTCATCCCAACTGGGTAATACGTAACCCAGAAAATAGCTCAAAATTTGTAAAAAAAATTACTTTTTGGAGATTATAAACTATAAATACATGTTTGGAGATTCTTAACACATATACATGACGGTTAGAAGCATTAAGATCTTCATTTTTCCGATTTGATTCTTCATTTGCATGATTAAAATCCTCAACTATGTTTTGGTTTACACGTTCTTGTTCATCCAACAAAAATCTCAAATCAATAGGATCGAAAGCACGATAATATGACTGGCGATATGTAGATGCACCCATTTCTTCTTCACCACTAGAATATACGTCGACATAATCAAATATCATCCTTGCTACCAAATCACAAAACCCTAGTTTTTCTCAATTTCTTCTCCTTCTTCTTCAAATTTTTTAAAAAAACTCTACTATAATTCTTACCATCCAACACTAACTATAATCCAATTTGAAAACTAATTTAACTACCACTTGAATTAATTAACACTAATTAATTATGGGCAAATTATCCATTAAGAGCATCTCCAGTGCAAGGGGTAAAGGTCTTAAAATAGCATGACGCCTAGGATTTAAGACATTTTCCACCAAATTTTCATCTCCAATGCAAGGGTCAAGGTCATAAAAAAGATGACATGGCCAGTGGGGTTAAAAGAGAAAGTCTAGATTAGACCTTCTTCATTACCTTGGGTCTTAAGTCCACATCATCATTTTGTCTCTAAAGTTAAATAAAAAATGTTAAATAAGACCTTGGGAATTGGAGATGAACTTTAGGTAAAAAGTCTTATCTTTATTATTTTTTTTCATTTATCAATAATCCACAAAAAAAGGTGCTAATAAGACCTCCACCTAGGATGACCTTGACCATTTACATTGGAGATGCTCTAACAAAATTAGGTGAATAAGGGGTTTTTGCTTTTACTTCAAAATGTTATATTTTTAACTTTAAATGATAGACCTGAAATAAAACGGGTAGACCTAAAATTAACAAAGTTAATTTTTGTAGCTTTAAAATTTTGAAAACTCTATTTGTTTGATTAATTAGTTAGTTAGTAGTATCAATTATCTGTATATCGGACAACTCATAATGGCTGATGTTTAACAAGTTAGTAATATTACAAGTGTGCTAGGTGATATTAGTATTTTTCTAATCATCGTATATGTTTTTATTTCTATTTATAATTTCTTTTTATTGTTTTAAAAATTCTAAACAAACAAAAAAAAAAAAAGGTTGATATAGGGGCTCCAATATTGATTGAGGGGCTCCTCTAATAAGACGAAATTATGGACATTATGAAGTAAAACACAAAAACCCCTTATCCATAATATTTTCACAATACCCAAACCACCCCTCATTAGTAATCTTAATTACATTAATTAGTTAAGATTAATTTAAGCTAATCATGATTAATTAAACATAATCTTTTACCTAATCAAATGATTTGATTTTTTTTTTTTTGAATTTGTGTTTTGTGGGAAGAAAAACTTGATAAAATTTAAGAAAATTTTGTCGTTTTTTTTTTTAAACCCTAGATTTTGATTCAATCAACCATAGTAGAATTTAGATACCTCTAGATTAAACTCTTGATCTTTTTATGGCTCAAATTAGATGAAATCACGATTTGAAAGTTTGATTTTTTGTGATTCAGAGAAAGTTACGGTTGGGTTTCATGTCGAACCCAACCGTAACACCAAGAACACCGAAGAACACCATTTTTGCCCAGATTTACGGTTGGGTTTTCAACCAAACCCAACCGTAACTAATTTGTTCTTCATATTACGGTTGAGTTATTAAACAAAGCCAACCGTAACTTCAAATGTAGGAGATGAAGAT
>JAJJMC010018788.1:3940879-3966092 GCA_023531435.1 Papaver californicum
ATCTTCATCTCCTACATTTGAAGTTACGGTTGGCTTTGTTTAATAACCCAACCGTAATATGAAGAACAAATTAGTTACGGTTGGGTTTGGTTGAAAACTCAACCGTAAATCTGGGCAAAAATGGTGTTCTTGGTGTTACGGTTGGGTTCGACATGAAACCCGACCGTAAGTTTCTCTGAACAACAAAAAATCAATCTTTCAAATCGTGATATCATCAAATTAGTTAGTGTACTTTAGTTCTATCCGGATTGTCATCACTACTACTTTCTACACATTTATTAGTATTCTTCATCACGAAATTGGAAGTTTAATCGGCGATAAAATTTTGATTCGATGGAGAAATTTGATTAAAATGGAGAAGGAGAAGATATGGAGGAGATGGAAAGATTTTAATTAAAGGACAAATTTGTCTTTTTTTTATTGGATAAAGGGTAAAATAGACATTTAACTTTACCCCCTAGGACACCCTTAACAGAAAATTGAATCACCTCGCCTCATAGAGGAGCTCCTCTATTGATATTGGAGCCCCTATATCTCCCTTCAAAAAAACAACCAAAAAACCATCTTTTCACATTTATTTTAATAAACCATATGTTCGTCTGTTCCCTCTAATCCTCATTCGACAAGTGTGTAGCTTTTTTAAATAACAAAACTTACAGTTAACACATTATATTGTTTCTATTAAAAACCCTATTCAATAATCAAAAAACTCTTAATCTCCCACGAAGAAGATTAAGTGAAAGGGTTTTAAATCCATTACATGGTTTTCTCTCTTCCACCCAAACCAAAAAAATTAAGCGACCTAATGATATCTGCAACTACCTCCACTTCCCACTATTTTATTAGGTTTCTCTTAATCGCGGAAAAAAACCCAAACAAGAGGACACTAATGGGCAGAGAAAAACAAAACTAATCTATCGCGCAGGAAACAACAATCTCAACAAGCGAAGCTAATTATCTCACATGAAATCTACAATAAAAGAAACTCCTAAAGAAAAGGAATCAAAACCTTAAGGTAAGTTTGGTTTTTAATTAGTGATTTCATTCGTTTTCTGAGTTCCCGGAAAATGCTCGATTAATTGGCTCTCGAAAATACTGCAGTGATACGGAGATTGCTTCCACTGTTTCAATTGTTCGGCTACCTCGATGATCATATATTCTGAATAGTTGGAAAACTAATACAGGTACTGCTACATTTTTATTTATTGTCTTTTACCCAATATTTTTAAAATTTAGGATCCACTGATATGATGTATGCAACATTACTCGACCTAATACAGATAGTTAACCATTAACGCAGCTTTACTGTTTGTGAAAATGCCAACTGTGATTCAATAAGGTTTTGGGTATTGGGTTTTTACAAAACTATGGCAGCATAAATAGATTTGATTTCTTCCTTTTCATCCACATATTTTGGATTTGGTAGTGGTAATGTATCAGTGGGAGATCGGTATCTGTTATAAGTTTAGTTCTTTTGCCTGTCTATTTCTTGGTACGCTGAAATTTTGTTTCTCCTTCCATGTGCATGAACTCAGGTTGAGGCAATTATTCTATAGGTGCAACCTTATAATTAAGGTAATACATTTGTCCTTTTGGTACTTTCAATTTTTGTACAATGACACTACATTTTTTTGGTGAAGGTTGCTCTTCACCAAGAGAATCTACCTCGCCTTATTAATGTTAGTATAATATTTAGTTTGTTAATTATCATTTTTTGGGTGCAGTAACTGATTGTGTCGATTAAAGTTTAATGTTAATCCAGTTATATTTTTTAGGATATAGATGACTTCAGAAACAAACTCAAGACCAGAAAAGGTTAGGACGGCCAGAAAGTCAAGGAAACATATCTTGGCTCTAAAGAGACGTCATGAATTCATGCTGCAGAAGCTGGTGCTGAATCAAATTACACCAGAAAGTTAAGGATATTTTGATTGAAAAGAATAACAGTCTACCACTAGGTGCAGCTGGGGCACCACAGTGCATCTTGCAGTCCGAGGAGGTAATCTTTATTGGAATCTTAAACCTTTGGTTGTTAAGATTGTTATGTATTTTTCTTCCGGCCAGGTTGTTTTGAAATATTCATCTTAAATATTTGTAGGTTTATGAATCTCTAATAGAGATTTTGAAGTGGAAGTTGATTTAGAAAGTATTTTCTAATTTCGAAATTTTCTACCTGTTCTGTGTTAGGTTTTGCTTTTGATTAACATTAGGGTTCCTCAGGTTTTGGGCGAAAAGGTCATTGAGCTAAAAAAAAAAGATTCAGGTAAGTTTATCTGATTTTGGTACTTTTTCCAGGGAAATTTCTCTGATTTTGATGTAGTTATTTCATGTTTTTGTTTGTTTGATTGGTACTTTCCCACAAACTTTTCTCTGATTGATTTTGTTGTTGCACGACAGATTTCGAGACAAACCAGCATCCATATCAGGTAAGTGTTTGTTGAATTCCACTTGATTTGAATTGACTGTCATTCTTCAACTGTCATCTGCAGTCATTGTCATCATATCAACTGTTTATTAGGATGCCAATGTGGCAACTGTTGTTCTCCTTCTGAATCTTATCAATTGTGATTTTTACTCCTTATAACATGTATTTATGTTTTTATTCTTTAAATGTTATGATTGCCACCTGTTGTAATAATTTTTGCTCATACTCCTCATGTAGGTTATTCTAATGAGTTCCCAGATTCGCACCAGCCGGGATGTTCTGCTCGAGTGGTTTTTCTGAAATTTTTGATGTATTTGTGCAGATTTATGTTGGTAGAGGATATATTGAGAAAAGAACCAACATCCATCCCAGGTAAATCATTTAAATCAATACTGAGCTACCCATCTGTTTCAGGTCTATTTGATTCCATTGTTTATATGTCAATGATTTTTATCTTGGTTTATTTGATGGTGTGATTTGCCTCTAAAAATTGTTCGTTGTGGTTTTTTCTTACGGTAGTAATTATTATTTGTTATCTTCAGAGTTCAGGCTCATCTATTCATCGATTCAATGGAACATGTATTATTTGTTTGTACACATCTTGGATACTTTCCCTCTAATGGGTTATCGTGTGTTTCACGGTTGCCATCAGATTCTCGATGGCAGTTGAATAACAACAAGCCAACAAACGGTGTTTGTAAAGGCTGTAGGTTTTTAGTTTCTAGGTTTTAGTTAACTGCATTTTTACTTCCTTTAAAAACCTCTATAAAAGAAACTAATTTAACTGCATTTTATGTATTTTCGTATTGGATTGTTCAGTGTGAAATTGGTAGAACAAGAGGTATGGCAGAGGGAAGAGAAGGGTTTGATTGGTGTCTTGCCTGTTAGAGACGCTGCTGAGGGTACATCTGTTGGTTCAATATTATCTCAAGGTAATATTTTGTTTTTCATCTGTTGATCACCTGTCTCAATAAGTTTACAACTGAGGTGTTCGATATTAGGACTGAATGTAAAAAAATATTATTGAAGCAGTTAAATTGGTGTTGAATGGGTTAATCAACAGCAACACAAAGAAAAGAAGGATTTACTTGCAGAAGATGAGAACAGCTCGAGAAGGTTGAGATTTGCTATGGAATCAGGTAAGGTTTTGAAAAACTCTTGCTGTGGCCGGAAAACAGGAAGGAATTTGACTGTTACCGATGAATGGATGAGTTTAATGTGTGATTTAGAGTCTAAGTATGATTGAAAATTATAGGTTTGCTTTGAATTTGTGAATGGAATGCAGGGAAGGAGATTAGAATGATTTAAAAATTAGGAGAGAACACATCTCTTCATACCACCATGTCGTGCATATAATGTTTTCGACAAAATGCCGCAAAAGAAAGTGTCTGCAAAGAAGAGAACTTACCAGCTGAGGTAAGTTATTGTGTGATAATACTACTATGCAGAATTTAGTTAGCTATATTATTCAGTACGCCCATGATTCTCTATCTTTTTTCCTAATATGTGCCAGTTTGAATACGCTGAGAATGCAAAGACATACCCTTATAAGTGGAGTAGATTTTGAACCTAAGGTTGATCAACCTCATAAACCAGTTTGTATAGTACAGTGGAGTTTATTACGCGATCTATTTTTCTTTGTGAGTAAGAGGGCTGCTAGGTCTGCGATTATTATCATTGTTTTTAAAAGAATTGGGGTTGCGGTCTGCGATTCAGAAGTAACTGGCGGCGCAGCGAGCATAAATAATTAACCATAATCGATCTTTACTAATCATACTTTTATTTGTCTAAAGTGAATGTGAAATAGTACTAGGCAGGAGGTGTTTACTTTTGTGTAATGAATGTCAAGGTAAACAGGATTTTCTTTTGGGGAATGATTTAGATCGTTACTAGGCATCGACAACGAATGTCAGGCATCAGTGCCACCTCTAGGATAGAATACTTACTTCATTACTAGGCATCGACGACGAATGAATATGGATTAATAATTACCACAAGTGGTATGATTATTATTTGTTTTGTGTGTTTTTTTTTTTAGATTTTTTTTACTTAGATTTTTGGTTGATTATTGTTGGGTGGATTGTAGGTCAAAGTCGAGACATTGTTAGAATGTATGTACACAAATCACGGAATAATCCCAAATCTGTGGTGGTCGAGACATACACTCCAGGCAGCGGTAAGGGATGGAGGAGAGACATATAGGAGGAAGAGAAACAATGAAGCTATCGGTTTCACGATTCGTTCAGTAGGCCACATATTGTGTTTGTGAATGGAACTCTTTTATTAAAGGCTCAAAGAAGAAAAAAATAGTGCCCTTTGATTTGGCTGATAAAATATATATTGATTTATCTGAGGGACTATTTGTGTGTGTGCCCACATAACCAGTGCCGAAAGTGTTGTGGTTATCAAGCAATAAAGGAATATGAGTAATTAGGTTGGAGTAAGGAGTTCCCCTGATTCAATATGGATGTGTTCAATGCATTGCTTGCCCTTATCCAGTATGGGTGTGTTCAATACATTGCTTGCCCTTATTCAGTATGGTGCGAGAGCAGTTCTATGTTTTCGTCAAAAACTGCACCAAAGGGAAAGCTGTGAATTTTGACAAATACATTTTTGTGTACAATTCCTGACATTAACGCCTTAGGGAACAGGGCACAGTGCCGAAGCCGCAGGAGTAGGACGCAATATATTACATATAATATGGTAACTATCGTTAGAATTATTCTGTGAAATAATTAAAGCGGGTTTTAACAAAAATAACATGCTACACGTACGTAAAATAGCCCAATGTTGTTTCGCTTTAGAGCGGGTGGCTTCTCATAGCAAAACAACGTGGCCGAGTAAGGATAACTAAGTTGTTTGGTTAATAGGTTGCATTAATTATTTTTTTTGGTTAATAAAATTGATTTATTTTCCTTATCTCTGAATGATAGTATACCAAAGAATTTTATTGTTTCATAGAAACCAACTATAAGATATAGCCCGTGCTGTTACGGTACGGGTTCAAATCTAGTTGTCTATAATTACTCTAATGAAAATAGCTAGTGATCCTTTACATGTGTTTTTTTTAATAGATCTGACTGAAATCACCTGACTCATCTGGATTTGACTTAATGTGTTTGTTTTTTGAGTCAGACCTGATTCAACTGACTCAAAAATATACGAGTCAGTGGCTTGTTCCCATAAGTCAGGGACATTTTATTCCCTGGCTTAAACGGATCCAAATCATGGATTAGGTATGAGTCAGGTAGTGATTCAGATCTGACTTAAACTAAAAAATAAACGGTCTGACATTTGACTCATGTCGAGTCAAAGGTCGAGTCATCAAAAAACAGATATGATATTAGTGACCCATAGGTCCCAAGTTCAAATGAAACCACTATCAAAAACATTTTAATAATAAAAAAAAATTCTCCAATAATATGTACTAATGTATGAATTATGAGTGTAATCAGATTACTTATGATACACTATACATACACGCAAAGTTGGAAAGAGAAAACGGATGGTTGATTCTTCTCCTCTGAATCTGAATATGGTGGACAAGATCCGTCATATACATTTGCTAACGGGTTAAATTCTGGTGAACTTGGACTGTGTATCCTGTTAGAAAGTCCAAGTGGCAGCGGTCACCCTGTCGTACATAGTTCGTCCGTTAACACAAGAAGTAAGATACCGAGTCTGCTTAACAGACTGCTAGCTTGGGTTGGTTAAATTGAATTTGATATAGCCAAACTATCATACCTACCCCTTCAACAGATAGATTACCAATAATGCCACAACGAGTAGGAAAGATAGGTGCTCCACAGAATGCGTGCCCGGACAACATGAACAGGTGCTCCACAGAATCACTGGTGAGTAAATGCCAAGTACTTTGTTTTGCCGATTTGTAGCCTCGTTCGGCAGTTCTATTGGTATTCTTTAAAGTGCAGCCAACGCTAAGACAATAGTGGATTACAGGTTTGGACCGGTCGGAGAGCCTAGATTTGCAGGAATTGGAACCCTTGAAGCAATAAAGCTTGTCTGGTCTTGCTACAGAGAAGCCATACGCATACATGATGTTGGCCCAGTGCCTCACCTTTGAAATATTCCACCATCAACTTGAGTGATGAGTCACCAGGAACTGAAAGGGAAGTTGATATCTGGAGCAAAATTGAGTTCAGCCTAGTAGGTGGATAGACTGTTATCAGGCTTCTGACGAAAACTTAGAAATAAGCTAAGAGATGGACTTAAATATCAGTACAGGGCATCAGAATGCTAGTCCTGTTGAGATTCAGTTACACATAAAACACACTTATTCCACGAAGACATGGGTGATCAGTTGTTCTACGTTCACAGGCTTACGTGGATCTGTAAGTCTGTAATTCACAAGTAAATATCATTTCGGAGAGATGATAAAATATGAAATACAATGCCGTTGATCACAGTGTTTAAGTGGATCTTTTACTTATCAGAAAGAACTTAAGACGCTCTAACTGGGCTCATCAATTATCTTGTAGCTAATTCATTAGGTAGAAATTTTCCACTTCCATAGCCATAGACCTCAAAAAAAAGCAAGGGTCTAATATCATTTAACTGAAAAGGTCTTGTTTGATACCTAAGGATCAGTAGGAGGTGTCCATCTCAAATAGCAAAACGAGTCTCCGAAGTGGCCGCAAACATGCATCCCTAGCTGAAGTCTATAATGGAGTTCCACTTAGAAATGACTTGAACAATGTAAGAGCCTGTGAGGGAGATGTAAGTGGAACTTCATGTGCTGCACCCCTAACAGTGGCATAGGTAAGATAGGTAACATTCATTCCATATTTTCTTCTTGCACCAAACGACTGAGCCCAACCACCAACCTGCAACATAATGAACAATAGTTGTACTGTGTAATACAGACAAAGGTACGAAATCCAATAAATGTTCAGGATTAGGCTATACCTGCTTCTTGTCAAACCACGGGGCATATTTTGTGAAGGGAGTGAGGTTCAGAATTTGAGCAAGCATATTGGCAATAATCCTTGTTTGCGTTAATGGGATTTTTGTGTCTTGGTCGCCACTAAAAATACAGTTAGAAACTAGTTTATGTTTATCTCAACTTAATAAGTCTTAAAGTAGATGTAGTTTAAAAGGGACAGAGTAAATCCGATCATGATGACAAACCTGTACAGCATGACTGGAATTCCATCTCTAATGAGATTTGAGACAAGAGGTATAAGGTTCATGTCTAGGTTATCTTGTTGATAGACAAGAGGCCTGCATCACCAGTATTTAGTACTCGATGTTAAAAGACAGAATGTCGAAGTCGTATGTTTTAGATGGAGAGAGCGAGAGAGATAGATAGAGACCCTGAGCAGAAGTCCCAAGAAGAGGGAAGGTGGGTGGTGTTGGCATGAAGAGCTTCCTGCACTTGAGGTTTGTTAAGATAGCTGAATATTCTATCAACTAGGCATGGGTCGCCAATGTTCCCTCTCCTGTCAAGCTTTTTCAAAACTCATAAACATGCATGTTCATACTTTTGTAGCTCTAAACCGATATAGTAATATTCAAAACAATTCTGAATCAAACACGGAGTAGTGAATATAGGAACCAGAATAAAGCATACCGTTGCAGGATAGCTGCAAGCTTTCCTTTTGATTTAAACTGTTCAGAGGTGACACTTCTAGCACTAGATAAACTGGGCGACAATAGACATCGAGGTAGGAGCAAATCATTTCGATCAATATCAACACCAATTTCATCTCCAACTATATGAAAACATCTTTACATCCCTGAGTCCTTATTCCATGAACATGCTCCCTAACAAACCTCGTATCATTACAAGCCGTCTTCGACAATTTTAAGGTGGCATCTGATATAGCTCCGTGAGACCACAAGTAATCAGCCGCGGTAATGCTTATGCCTAGGTCTAGAAGTGGATTCCCAAGCTACAAACAAATCATAGATGTCTTATCTTTTATTCTACTCAGGTAAAATCATAAAATTTGATAAATTCAGAAAAGCCAAGTTCTTAGAGGTTACAGCAATGGCTTTTAGGTTAATTGGTTTGATGTCTGGTTGCTTGTTATACTCCAGCAACAATGCTGCAAGCTGTGGGATGTAATGCCCTGCCAATCAGAATATCAACACAAAAATGGAAACATATGAATCTTGGAGTCTAAATGTTTACCTGCATAGCTCTCTCCAGCCAAATACAAATCTGAATCTTTAAATTCTGTAAATTCTTCTAACCAATTTACAATAAACTTTGCATTGTCTGCAGCTGTATTCCGAAATCCAAAAACGGTTTAATTAGTACAATGAACTGAATTAAAGCCATCATTAAGTACTAAGTAGATACCCATACCCACCAGTTGTTGTATCGTTCCATAATATGTAATCTGAGCTTGTATTCGAGTACAAAAATCCAACACCAATGGGAGACTCCACATATAACATATTAGATTCTGTTCAAAATGAAAAATCAGCATAACTCAATATTTGATGCAGTGATTTGAAGTTTGAAGTGTAGGTAATGGATCACTGACGTAGGACACGAGTAATAGTAACATTTTCTAGTTTTGTTTCTAATAGTTTTAGATTTTCTTGTTATTAAGGATTCCATTTGTTTTTGGGTTTAGATTTCCGAATTCTAGTAGTATTTTATTTTTAAGTTTTTCTATAAATAGACACCTTAGCACTGCCTATTAATTGATTCTTTTCTTTCATTATTAATAAAAAAAAGAAAAAAAAGAGAGAAGTTTCTTCTCCAATGATCGGTGTTTTTAGAAATCAACGTTTAGTTGATTTCCTAGTTGTTTCCTGCTGCGTTAGTTGGTATCAGAGCCTAACCTCGATTTCGAGGGTTTGATCAAATGGTAAACGGCAGGGGAAACAACGTAAACCCAATCCCTAATGACGGTGCGGGTGTTGCAGGTGTTGAAGCAATCTGGAATGCAATCAACACTCATACATTGAGGTTCGATGAGATTCAACAGACGTTGAATCAAACCGCAACTAACTTGGCTACCTTACGGAATCCGAATGAAGTTCTGAATCCAGACAACCGACTAATCAGAGAAGAACATCCTAGGGTTAACCCAACAAGAGGTAGAGGTAGAGGCGGTGGAAGAGGAAGAGGTCGAGTACCGGATAATCTCCAAGCGCATGATAACGCAGATGAATCTGATTCAGACGATGAGTACAGAGGTAACCAAGGGAATCATCAAAGAAGACATGAGGATGAGTATCGGTTTAAAGCTGATCTGCCTGCTTTTAATGGGAACCTTCAAATTGAAGAGTTTCTCGATTGGTTGTCTGAAGTCGAAAGGTTCTTTGAGATGATGGAGATAGGTGAAGACAGAATGGTGAAGTTGGTTGCATATAAACTAAAGTCTTCCGCAGCGGTATAGTGGGATCAGTTACAAACTAATAGAAGGAGACAAGGTAAAGATGCTGTCAGGAGTTGGAGAAAGATGAAGAAGTTGATGATGGGCAGATTCCTTCCTCCAGATTATGAATAATATTTGTTCCAATTATATCAGAATTGTTACCAAGGTAATCGATTCATCTTTGATTATACTTCATAATTCAATAGACTTTCTGCTCGAAATAATCTAATGGAAACTAAAACTCAACGTGTTGCGCGTTATCTGAACGGTTTGAAACCTTTGTTGAGGGAGAGAATAGGGTTGCAAGTATTGTGCAGTGTGGATGAGGCACATAATATAGATTTGAATGCAGAGATGATAGAGCGGACAGTTCAACCTTTTAGGCAGTCTAATCGTGTTGGGTCATCCTCAACGTATAGTCAGTATGCATCTTTGACTCAATCTACTCAAACTACTCAACGTTCTGTGCCGACACACGATGTAAGTAGTACACCAGGAACTAAGCCATCCACTGTTATTCAGATGGAAGTTCAGAGGAGTACCAATCCTTACGCAAAACCTACACCTTTGATTTGCTACAAATGTAGTAAGCCAGGACATACGTCTACCAGGTGTCCAGATGGAAGGGGTAGAACAGTACACATGGTTGACGGGATATAAGGAGATCTAGATGAAACAGAAGAGCAAGGTGAAAAGGGATTCGAAGACGAAGATTTGGCAGAAGAGGACGGAGGACATGCTAACTGTGTCGTGGAGAGAGAGGTATTGTTGGCACCCAAACAAGATTTTCCCATGCAGCGACATAAGATCTTTCGATCTTTTTGCTCATTCAAGAAGATAGTATGCAAGTTAATAGTCGACAATGGCAGTAGTGAAAACCTCATATCTCAGAAGTTGGTACAATATCTGAAGTTACCAACACAGAAGCGGGAGACTCCTTATAAGATTGGTTGGATTAAGAAGGGTCCGTTAGAAGAAGTGAGCGAGGTATGTTTTGTTGCTTTGTCCATCAGAAAGTTTTACTGCGAAGAATTGTTATTTGATGTGGTATATATGGATGCTTGTCATGTGTTATTGGGTAGGCCGTGGCAATTTGATGTAGACAACACATATCGAGGTAAAGAGAATGTTTATTCCTTTATGTGGAAGGGTTACAAGATTGTCTTGAGTCCTAAGGTGTGGGACAGTCCCAAAACTTCCAAAGTGGAGGGTACTTCTTTCTTGACAATTGCAGACTCTGGGGATGATTTTGAGGCCGAGTATAAAGAAGTGGGTGAAATGCATGTTAGGTTTTGAAATCAGTATTATTGTGTGAGGAGCCGAAGTCAGAGATTCCAGAAATCATACATCAGCTACTCGTGGGTTTTAATGATATTATTTCTGATGACCTTACTAATGAGCTACCTCCGATGCGTCACATTGATCTCATTCCTGGAGCGACTCTCCCAAACCTTCCTCATTATAGGATGAGTCCGAAAGAAAATGAGATTCTTCGTGAGAAAGTGGAAGAACTGCTACACAAAGGGTTCGTACGTGAGAGCATGAGTCCATGGTGCTGTTCCTACACTATTGGTTCCTAAGAAGGATGGTAGCTGGAGAATGTGTGTTGATAGCAGGGCAATCAAAAAGATTACAGTTAAGTACCGGTTTCCTATTCCCCGATTGGATGATATGCTGGACCAGTTATCATGATCACAAATCTTCTCTAAACTGGATCTTCGTAGTGGGTATCATCAGATTCGTATCCGTCCAGGTGATGAGTGGAAGACGGCGTTCAAGACATGAGATGGATTATATGAGTGGTTGGTTATGCCTTTCGTTCTTTCCAACGTACCTAGTACATTTATGAGGGTAATGAGCCAGGTACTTCGTCCTTTTATTGGGAAATTTGATGTTGTGCATTTCAATGATATACTTATCTATAGCAGGAACGATGAGGAACATTTGCAGCACTTGCAAAGTGTACTAACTGTGTTGCAGGAGAATAAGTTATTCATCAATCTGAAGAAGTGCAGTTTTCTCACAATAAGGTTTTATTTCTGTATTTTGTGATCTCTTCTGAGGGAATACATGTAGATGTTGACAAAGTAAGGGTCATTCGTGATTGGCCAACACCTTAGACTGCGACAGAAGTGCGAAGTTTTCATGGGATTACAATAATCTATAGGAGATTCGTTCGCAATTTTAGTATTATAGTTGCTCCTATTACAGAGTGTTTCAAGAAAGGGAAGTTTTATTGGGGCCCTGAAGCTGAATCCTCTCTTGTTTTGATAAAAGAGAAGTTGTGTTCTGCACCGGTCTTGGCATTACCTGATTTTTGAGAAACCTTTCGAGGTTGAGTGTGATGCCTGTGGAACAGGTATTGGAGGTGTTCTTTCCCAATCCAAGCGTCCAATATCCTTTTTCAGTGCAAAGTTGTCTGAGGCATAACAAAAGTGGGAAAGAGTACTTATGATCAGGAGTTTTATGCTGTATTCCGTGCTTTGAAGTATTGGGAGTATTATTTTGTTGCATGCGGAGTTCGTTCTTTATACGGATCACCAGGCTCTGAAGTACCTTAACAGTCAGAAACGGATGGATAGCATGCATGCAAGGTGGTCAGCGTTTTTGCAGAAGTTCTCAGTGGTAATAAAGCATAAAGCTGGGACACTTAACCGTGTAGCTGATGCCCTTAGTCGTCGTGCATCTTTACTAGTAACCGTGAGTGCTGAAGTAGTAGGTTTTGACTGTTTGAAGGAAATAATGCCGACGATGAAGATTTTAGTGAGATTTGGAAAGAGTGCCATGAGAATGAGAAGAGGGTGGTTAAAGATTTTCGTATACATGATGGTTATCTATTCTATCTTGATAGGTTGTGTATTCCACGAACTTCTTTACAGGAGAAGCTAATCCGTAATCTTCATGGTGGAGGCCTTAGTGGTCATCTCGGGCGCGATAAGACGATAGATTGTCTGCAGGCTAGGTACTATTGGCCACAACTAAAGCGACAAGTGGGTACCTTTGTTCGTAATTGTTATATCTGCCAGACGTCAAAAGGTCAGTCTCAAAACATCGGTTTGTACATGCCTCTCCCTGTTCCTGATCGTATTTGGGAGGACTTAACTATAGATTTTGTGTTGGGACTGCCTCGAACCCAGCGATGAGTAGATTCTTTGTTTGTTGTGGTTGACAGGTTCTCAAAGATGGGCCATTTCATTCCTTGTCGTAAGACTTCGGACGCCAGTCATATTGCTAGCCTATTCTTTCGAGAAATTGTTCGTTTGCATGGGGTTCCTAAGTCTATCGTGTCTGATTGTGATAGTAAATTTCTTAGCCATTTTTGGTTAACACTGTGGAAGATGTTTGACACGAGTTTGAAGTTTAGCAGTACAGCTCATCCTCAAACTGATGGTTAGACAGAGTCTCTGAATAAACATTGGGATCACGCCCTGCCCCAAGCTGAGTTTGCTTATAATAATGTTGTTCATAGTGCTACAGGGCGATCTCCTTTTTCTTTGGTTTATTTACAAGCTCCTCATCATGCTGTTGATATTGTAAAGCTCCCACGAGCTCCAGGTGTTAGTATTCCTGCTGAGAAGATGGCAGAACATGCTCGATCTGTGCAACTTGAAGTTAAGCAGAAGTTAGAAGCCGCTAATGCAAAGTATAAGATTGCACCAGACAAACATCGGCGTTCTAAAATTTTTAAGGAGGGTGATCAAGTGATGGTTTTCTTGCGCAAGGAGCGTTTTCCTGTTGGCAGTTATAGCAAGTTGAAACCTAAGAAGTATGGCCCTTACAAGATTACAAAGAAGATTAACAATAATGCGTATGTGGTGGATCTACCTTCTAATTTCGGGATTTCAAGTACTTTTAATGTGGCAGATTTGTACGATTATTTTCCAGAGGAGCCAAATCTTTATCCTGTTGATAACTCGAGGACGAGTTCTTCTCAAGTGGGAGGGACTGACGTAGGACACGAGTAATAATAATATTTCCTAGTTTTATTTCTAATAGTTTTAGGTTTCCTTGTTATTAAGGATTCCATTTATTTTTGGGTTTAAATTTTCTAATTCTAGTAGTATTTTATTTTTTAAGTTTTTTAATAAATATGCACTTTAGCACTGCCTATTAATTGATTCTTTTCTTTCATTATTAATTAAAAGAAAATGTTTCTTTTTCAGTTATCGGTGTTCTTAGAAATCAACGTTTAGTTGATTTCCTAGTTGTTTCCTGCTGCGTTAATTACCCACCCAGATTCCATGAATATTTGTTGTTGATTAGGAAGCCATTGTTGTCTGGTTGAAAGGGCCGTGTTCCATGAAAGCACCGAAACCAAGAGAAGAACAGCCGGGACCTCCATTAAGCCACAAAGTGAGGGACGGGAAAGTGGGTTAACTGAGTTAGCTTCGACGAAATAATAAACAGAGCTCGGCCTTGTTCAGCATCGGTTACTATGTAACCAGAATGTTGTTTAAATGAAACATTTTTGGGTTGTCCTGGTACCCTACTTATCAATTCACTAGACGTATGGTGAAAGAAAATGAACAATAATAAGATGATTTCTGATGTTCTAACAACTAGAGTAGAAAAATCTACCCAATATCGTGAATCTATAAACTTCATATCAAATCTATCAGTGGATTTTGAATTTTTGATCATAATATCATCGTATATCTTGATGTTTTTATAGCCTTAGATCCTACGGTGTAAACCAGAAACGGTTGTTCCGGTCCGGTTCAGGATTTTATAATCGGATCCATCAGGGTAACTCCAAAATACTTATTTTAGGACTACAATGGGATAGGCAAATGTGCAAACAAGATGGACACATTTGGGGGTTTACCTATTGCGATCAAGGATAGCCGGTCGGGCATATCTTGGTCGTTAACGCAATAGTTTAGCACTAGTGTTTCCTTCCATGGTTTAATTATGATGTTAAAATTTTGACAAGAGAGAAGTAACTTCATTATCTGCCATAGCAAAGCTGCACAATGGCAGCTGTTTGAAACATATATACAAAGATCGACATTACAAATTAAGCAATTCAAGCGCCAAATGTTCGGAAGTGTGCGAATACCTATGGATTGTTTAGGCCCTGGATCTTATTTCGTAAAACAAAGACAAGAACTAATAAGTTTCAGGAATGAAAATAGCAAAAAGAGAGACAAATGTTCCTCGAGTATAAAGACAGTAAGGGAGCAACCCTGTTTGTGTGGATGAGATCTTTAGAAGTTTTTGACTATGTTGTAATGTACGAATTATGAATGTAATCAGATTATTTATGATACACTATACATACATGCAAAGTTTGAAAGAGGACACGGTGGTTGATTCTACTCCTCTGACTCTGAGTCTGAATATGGTGGACAAGATCCGTCGTCTACATTTGCTAACGGGTTATAATCTGGTGAACTTGGATCTGTGCATCCTGTTACAAAGTTCAAGTCGCAGCGGTCACCCTGTAGTACATAATTTAACGACGTCCATTAGCACAACAAGTCAGAAATATCGAGTCTGCTTAACAGTGTGTTAGCTTGGGTTGCTTGAAAGGGAAATTGATTATATCCAAACCATCATACTTACCCCTTCAACATTTAAATTACCAATCATGCGACAACGAGTAGGAACAATATCGGAATCTGGAAAAATTGCTCTTTCACAAGCACCATCTCGACTCAATTCTTCAGCCAACCCCTGCAGCATTAGAATATCTGTGTATAAGCTCATCTAGGACCTTGAGAAATTCCTTCAAACATCACATTGATGGGATTGGGGAGCACAATTACTCCAATTAAAGCTAAAATTAGTAATTTGAGAAGGCGTATCTAGTTAGCTTATTTTTTTAAATATGTAGGTACCTCGTCAAAGAAGGCCAAGGGCTTTTTTCTCCATGCTTTAGGACCTTCAAACTGAATTTTGTACGGTCCATCCCACTCACTTCCGTTTGTGAATGAGAAGATCAAGCTTACAGCTGCATACCGAAAAAATCATGGATCATAAATGACCATATAAGTTAGAAAAATAAGAGCCAACCAAATCTAAGGTATATGAAATGATTCCAACATTACCAACCATGTTTAGGAACACAAATCTTAATGGTGTAAAATGGAGGATCAGCTTTGCCGCGAGTCTTCTTCAGCATAGACCTTGGTTCACCACCACACATAATGGGCTGATTAAAACCTCCTATAAACATCAAAACTCCAGTTGGCTGAGAAAGATGGAATTTGAAGAATGGAAACTATCTCATAATTTACGAAACTAGATTATAGGAGGTGTATACTTTAATACCATTAAATGCAACCCCGAACTCTTCATTTGGAGCCAAATCTTTTGCTATGGGATTGTAGAAGATTGTTAGCTTCTCACCCTGTAGACCAACCAAAATTGTATTATCAATTGAATCAGTTATGTTTAACTGAATCCCTTTATTTTTATTACAAGAATTGTTGACTCAAAACAATGAAATTTTGGTTTTTGAGTGCTAACATATAGAAGTAGGAGGAAGCCCATTCATGGTCTTCCAGAAGACAGGAGCTTTTCCTAGATCGAAGTCCGCCCATGTCGGTAATTGATACCTGCAAAGTTAAATGATTTTTGGTTTTACAATCAAAATTTATGAAAAACTATTTATCTAATCTGCTCATGAAAGCATGGCCAATTGTTTGTAAAGGTTGCCTTTTTTTATCTGAAAGATACGTACTCTTTAGTTTCCTCTTCAGTTTGGCTTGCAACAGCGGCAGCACTGACTTTGGTGGTTATCTTGACAGCATTTCCTTTCTTTTCAAGATAAAACCCTCTCAAGGGAAGAGTACCTGTAAAATTACATGTTGTGCAACAAAAAAACTAAGTATAGCTCAAAGAAAAGTAGTTCAATGTTTTCTCAATTTGTATCCCTATTAAGCTATCGTGTTAGCTCTAATACTAATTTGATTTAGAGGTATTTCATCAAACACTGGAAAAAAGAATTAGTAATGACATACCAAAAGGATTCGAAACTGATGGGCTAGAGTTGCAAGGTGAATAAGAACGGAGAGCGAAGAGATGTTGCGATGGGGAGGAGACAATTGAAGCAGTTGACACAGCCATTGAAAGCCTTCTTCAAAGCTGCAGAAAGTCTGTGTCAGTAACAGCCTAATCCATACAATCAGTAAGATATGTATGGTGAGAAACTTAACCACAACCTAAACTCCCCCCACCACCCAAAAAACAAAAAATCTCTTGTCATTTTTAGACAAGAATTAAGATTACTGTCTGATTTTATCCCAAGTGTCTCTCTCAAACCTCGTTGTCCTAGATTTTCAAGTACATCTGTCTCTCTGACCCTAAGAAATTTGCCTTACCCACAACAGAAAAGCCAACCATTTTCAATTCAATGGCTTTGACATCAGTATCACCCAATTCCAGATTCTCTCCATCTTCTCATCTAACACAACCGATTAACAAAACAGTACCTAAATTCATCCATAATGGTATCAGGACTAATGTGAGGAGAAATATTGATAGAACTCACTTATTCTTCATCTCAGATGCATACAATCCTTTGAAACTCCATCAAAAGCGACGGTCCATGACCGCTGTTGCTTCCGCAGTATCACCAGCAGAAGAAAATGTTGGCAAAATCCTGTTAGCAGATGTGAAAGTGAAAAAGAGGAGTGTGTATTTTGCAAGAAAATGGAATTCAGTTGATATAGCAACTGCTGCTGTTGTGCTTTCTATGCATATATGCTGTCTTTTCGCACCTTTCTTATTCAGTTGGAATGCATTTTGGGTTGCTATTTCGCTTTATGTGATCACTGGACTCTTTGGAATTACTCTTTCGTTTCATCGAAATCTTTCTCATAGAAGCTTTAAACTTCCCAAATCTCTTGAATATTTGTTTGCTTATTGTGGTGCTCAAGCAATGCAAGTGAGTTAAAATTTCAATGCTATTCACCAATTTCTTTTGTCATATAATTTTGTTTTTTATACCCCATTCTTGTTCTTGTGTGTAGGGAAATCCAATTGATTGGGTTAGCACTCATAGGTATCATCACCAATTTTGTGATTCAGATAAGGACCCGCATAGCCCAATAGAGGGTTTTTGGTTTAGCCATGTGAATTGGCTCTTTGACACTAATTCGATCCTTGAAAAAGTATGAAATCTCTCTCTCTCTCTTGTTATTTATCTTTGTTTTAGTTCTTTTTGTGTTTGTTCTGATGAATGTGTTTGTAGTGTGGAGAACGAAATAATGTAGGAGATCTAGAGAAGCAACCCTTCTATAGATTTCTTCAAAAAACCTATGTTGCTCATCCAATTATACTTGGGGTTATCTTATATTGGTTAGGAGGATTTCCTTTTATTGTCTGGGGCATGGTAAGAGTTTGCATTTGTATCTTGTAGGCTTTGTTATTTTCACCGTTTCTCTTTTATTAGACATTGTTTCTCTTACCAATTGCAGGGTGTGAGGATAGTATGGGTATATCATATAACTTGGCTAGTGAATTCAGCTTGTCATGTGTGGGGAAAACAAGATTGGAATACCAAGGACTTGTCCAAGAACAATTGGTACTGAAAGTAGCGACTCTAGTCTATCGATCCGATTCTACTTTGGAAATCACTTTCTAAGTTATGTTTTCATATATGTGTTCAGGTGGGTGGCTTTGCTTGCATTTGGAGAAGGATGGCACAACAATCATCACGCCTTCGAATTTTCAGCTCGGCATGGACTACAATGGTGGCAACTCGACATGACTTGGTACATTGTAAAGCTGCTTCAAGTTACTAAATTGGCTACAGATGTGAAGTTGCCATCCGCATTACAAATGCAAAAGATGTCTTTCGACAACGAGACTATTACATTTCCATAGCCATCCATTTGTTAATGAGTTTCTAGATAAGGTTCCTTTCTGCAAAAAGAAAAGAAAATAATCTTGATGCATGACAATTAGAGTTGTAAGATGGTAATATACATCGGCTCAGATTGAAATTTTTACTTACATTCTAAGAGCATCTTCAATAGGGCTGTTAATGGGTCCGGGTACCATAGGACCCAGAACCAGACCCTCAAATTTAAGTCGGTTCTGGATCTTAACGGTTCCGGGGCCGGTTTCCAATTCTATGGACCCAAAACCGGACCCTATTAAACCAACGGGTAGTTATCAAGTCCGGGTAGTTATCGGTTATCAAGAAATAATTATAAAAAGTATGAAAATTGATGTTTGAACACACATATATCTTATATAACATCAAAACAATAAGTAACGAGTTCAACAATCCATCTCCAACCGATACATATGCAACTATAAAACAAAGGTTGTCGTAATATAACCACAAAAAACCGGCAGACTTATAATATATATAAAGTGTTTGCAAAAAAAAGTGACTGCAAATGCAAGTTTTATTAACAAATCCTTGGAGATAGTTTGCAACTTTGAATATTCTTTGGCTATATAAAAAAGAAGCTCCGTTTGTATGTAATTCACCATCATGTCCTGCAACACATACAAATGCATTTCAAAGTTTAATAAATATGATAAATGCTGATAAAAGACTTTCATATAAAAGATTACCACAAGAACCAAGATACAGTACTCAACAATGTAATCAAGACAAGCTACTTCTAGTGATTCTTATAGTACTAGGATGGTACAAAACCTAAAGTTTCAAAATATTGAACCAATATAAAGAAGAATAAATCATTTACCAATTTGAATCAAAGATTTACAAGCTTGTACTCAACAACAACAGTAATAGGAAGTAGTTATGCCCAAATGGGTAGACAAAAACATAAACTAGAACATTTTTGTGAATTCTTCTAAACCTCTCAAAAATCAACATAAGATACTAATCAGGCTAGTAGTCAGGTAAAAGTTGGACAAGTTTTCATGGACGAGGTCCAGACTCATGAGAGTCAAAACTCATACCCCATGGTCAGTCACCCAATGAGTTTCAGTGCTACAAAGTATAATGAGTTTCCACTACAAGAAAAACGGGCTTAAGCGTCTAAAATCTTAGCAAGAGCTCGAAAAATTAGTCGCTTTAATAGTTTAAGCATCTAAAATTGCAACTGCCAGAAATTTTAGCGGCTATAAACCTGTGTCCACTATAATTTAGCAACGAAAAAATGTGTTTAATCGCTAGATCCTTTGTTCAAGTAATTTATAGCAACTTAAAAAGTGATCATGTAGCTATTTACTTTGAGGCACCGACTCGTAGCAACAACAAAACAAATTGGTTGTTCAAACCTCCCTCAGCAACTAAGTTTGAGCCACAACCAAATATGTTTAATTGTTAGATCCGTTTTTCAAGTAATTTATAGCAGCTAAAAATTGATCATGTAGCTACTCACTTTGAGGCACCGACTCGTAGCAACAAAAAAATAAATTGGTTGCTCAAACCTCTCTCAGCAACTAAATTTGAGCTACGACCAAATATGTTTAATTGCTAGATCTGTTTTTCAAGTAATCTATAGCAGTTAAAAATTGATCATGTAGCTATTCACTTTGAGGCACCGACTCGTAGCAACAAAAAAATATATTGGTTGCTCAAACCTCTCTCAGCAACTAAGCTTGAGCCACGACCAAATATGTTTAATTGCTAAATCCGTTTTTCAAGTAATTTATAACATCTAAAAAAGTGATCATGTAGCTATTCACTTTGAGGCACAGACTCGTAGCAACAAAAAATGAATTGGTTGCTCAAACCTCTCTCAGCAACTAAGTTTAAGCTACCACCACATGTTAAAAAATGAATTACTTGAGGGAGAAAGATAGACCGTGTGATCAAAATCCATCAACGCTTTATATCTAGTTCTATCTAGTCATACGGATTGTGATCCGTGTGACTCATTGGAAAAAAATTGTATTCGTCAATTTTAGTACGATTATAGTTGGTTATAACACCCTTTTTTGATTATTTTTGTTTGAATATTATATATTTTTTAATTAATAAAATATTCGTATATTTTAATATCGAGGAATATGTATTTATGAAAGAAAAAAAAATTAATAACCCGAGAAAAACTCCAATGAATAATGATTTCCTAAATCTATATTTATATCCGTTGGATCAGATATTTTTGGCTTTCTATTGACCAGATAAACAATTTAAGGATCATTGTATGTGTGTGTTTTAGACTTAAAAAACGAAAATAATGTTTGTGTTTAAATTACTCCATTTTTGGTCAAATTGATGGATAATGAATAAAATTTGGTGAGATTGAGAAATATTCAATAAAATTGCTTACCATGAGACTTAAGTGTACAATTTAGCGTCCTTTCTAACAGCTATTTGATACTAAAAAAGATTTCATTAACCTCCATAATTAACGGGATTAATTTATTTGGTACTAAAAATGATTTCATTAACCTCCATAATTAACGGGATTAAGAATCCTATTTAAAAGACAAGATATTAAATAAGAATTAAAGAAGTAAACATGGTTACGAACTAACAGGTAAAGGTAGAAAGTAAGCATGCATATAGCATTTGCAAAGAACAAACGAAACATAAGGCAAGGTTTTAACAAGCCAGATCATTAATTCTTGAAACTTTTTGGTAGCAAAAAAGATGCAGTCACTTGTGTTCACCAATTCAACGTACTACTCTGAAATCTAAAACTGGTATGATGTTTTCTCTCTTTCTCCAAAGATATTACAAACTAGCAGAAAGATTAAGTAAATCAAACTAATCCTCCTCCTCGGCTTCATTTTCAGTAATGTTGAAGTATCGCAACTCGTAGACATTACGGTCTTTGCTGGATGCAATGACTCTCAGCCAGTCCCTAACATTGTGCTTCTTCAAGTATTTCTTGGTCAGATACTTCATGTACCTAATTACATGAATAATAATAAAAAAAGAATCAACACAAGGAAACTCAAATACAAGCATAACAGTCCCAGTGAGCCAATGAGCAATAGTTTCTTGGGTACTGCTGGAAACCAAAAAATCTGTTTGCACACAAAAAATGAGTAAAAGCAATTCATAAACTAACAAGGATCCACCACTGTATATCCGGATCATATTTCCCATGTTAAATAACCCTTTCAGAGTTCCCTAGATAGGTTCCCATTTAAAGACACCCTGTTAAAGTGAGACCTTAAAGTTAACCAGAACCTGTACATAATCATATCATGTGATTGAAACATAGAAACATAAGAAAACCAAAATCTCATAAGACAATATGCACAACATACAAACAACTTCTATTCACTATAAGTATTTGGGTTAGAATATGAACAACAAACATAACTTAAGCAGTTACAGATTCATTGTTGTTCACATTCTAAACCAAATTAGTTCTATGTCTTCCTTTCACAAGCAGTTACAGATCAATTTCAAAAAGCAGCAGTTAATAAAATCACATGGCAGTTGCGAATCTTCTTTAAATCAAAAGTCATGTACAGACCCCTCATATCAAAACCCTTTTGAAAATTACCTCGATTTATAAAACCCATTCTAGAAAACTCGAATTTCCCTTATTGTTTAAACACCCAAATCGAAAAACTCAATCCTAATTACAACAAATTGAAAACCCACTTTGCCAAAAATCGATATATTTTTTTTAATTCAATCATAAAAACAAAAGAAGATTTCACATAAACAGATTAGATTGAAATGTCTAGTTGGCCAGAAATTTCTATCAAAGTAAAACAAAATGCTAGGAAACGAAACCAACAGTAGTGAGGTTAATCTACCTGAACTTCAGATTCAATCCTGTGAAAATCCAAAAGCACAAAGTTCAAAATGCTAGGAAACGAAACCAAATACCAGGAGTAACATATTAGTCTATAGACTATACAAAATGAGCAGAACAATGCTGGATGTAACATAGTTACTAACCGATCAAGGTGCACCCCAGAAATGAATATAACTCTACGTTAAGTCAATATACTCAAGAAAATCAGCAAATAACGGAACAAGACTTCATTATCACTAAAGAAATATACAATCTACAGTTCATACACAGAAAAAACAAACAATTACTTACTGAATTTTTCAATTTGTTGTTGAGAACTCATAACATTAAGAGGAAGAAGACCACGAAGGACTGATACAACTATACATCAATTCTGGAAGAGGCAATATCACAAACACTGTGTATGCCTGAACAAAATTCAAATAAGTAAAGTTAATTGAAAGTTCTAACACCAGAAAATATGATTAAAATATTATACAGATATGATTTCTAATCTACTCAATTAATGCTTAAGAAATACTCATAATTAAAACAAAAACATCAGTCAACCAGATCTATTAAAAAAAGTAAAATAATAAAACAAACCCAGATTTTATTTTTCTAAAGAGAACAGTAGATCAACAAAAATGGGTGCACCAGAGATAAAGGAAAAAATATAAGAAAACCCTACATTATTATTTTTCTTGAATAGATCCATTAAATCATCTAATGTAAGTGTCAAAATGATTACCTGGGATGAAAGTGGTAACAGTGGTTTCGAATCCGGCTCTGCAAGTATTACAGTAAACCTTACCACAGACAGTAAGAGGTGTTTTAACGGGTCTAGCAGTGCCACTAACAATAGCAGGAAGAACACAAACAACTAACAACACAAGAAATTTCATCGCGGAAGAAGCCATTTTTTTGGAAGTCTACTCAATCTCTCTTTCTAATTCTTTAACTCTAGCTTTACCATCAGCAATAGAAAGTGATTCAAACAAGGAGATTGAGGTTTTGTTACAGTCGAATATGTAACCCTAGTTTTCTCAGATTGGTGATGGTGGTGATGCGGCTCAAATTGGGAAAGAGAGAAAAAAAATGTTGAAAATGAAAGAGAAAATTTTGTGAAGGGTTTTGATAAAAAACAATTAACGGTGGTGATGGTACCTCATACGGATTCAGATTTGCTTTTGATGGTCCAGATTTGCTTTTGGATGGTCATACGGATTCTGTGTTTGTTTTAATTTTGTGTTAGTTACCATTATGTTTGTTAGTTACCATCTTACTGAAACTGAAATTTGAAAGGTAAATATTGGATTTCGAATGCCATCAACTGATATTTCTATCGTAACCTAACGAATTTTGGAAATTAGGATTCATCAAATTTTTTTTTTTTTGTAATTAGGGTTCTTAGTTTGTCATTTGTTTATAAATTATGATTTGATGAATGGGGTTGAACCCTAACAAATGTTCAATTAAAAGGACCCAATTTTGCGTGTCCGATAAGTTTAACAAGTTAGGGGAAGAGGTTACTAAGGATAATAAGGTGTACATGAACCCTAAACCCCGAACTATGAAATCAAGTGAAATTGAGTGAAATTGATATAGTTTGAGTAAGATCGATCAAAATTGAGTGTATTCTAGTCGGCTCGATAAAAAAATTAGTGAATTTTAGTGAGATTGATGAAATCATAGTTTGATATCGTTGGATTTGTTAGATCGATAAAAAAATGAATAAGTTTGATTGAGATTGAATAAAATTCAATAAATCAAAGTGAAATCGAGTAAAATTGATGAAAAATTGATATAATTTAAGTTACATCAATCAAAATTGAGTGTATTCAAGTAGGTTCGATAAAAAATTGAGTGAATTTTAGTGAGATTGATGAAATCATAGTTTGATATCTTTGGATTTGTTAGATCGATAACAAAATGAATAAGTTTGATTGAAATTGAATAAAATTCATTAAATCAAAGTGAAACCGAGTAAAATTGATGAAAAATTGATATAATTTGAGTTAGATCGATCAAAATTGAGTGTATTCAAGTCGGTTCGATAAAAAATTGAGTGAATTTTAGTGAGATTGATGAAATCATAGTTTCATATCTTTAGATTTGTTAGATCTATAACAAAATGAATAAGTTTGATCGAGATTGGAAAAAATTCAATAAATCAAAGTGAAATCGAGTAAAATTGATGAAAAATTGATATAAATTATGTTAGATCGATCAAAATTGAGTGTATTCAAGTCGGTTCGATAATTAGGTTTTTTTTTATAATTAGGCTTCTTTAGTTTTTGCACACATGAGACATCCCATTTTGCTTGTCCGGTACTGGTCTACTTTGTACTTGAATTTTGTATTATTTCGGCGGCCCGACTTATCTTCCTCCTTTCCCCCAACTCAATGATGAATTAGGGTTCGTAGTTTGATAATAAAGATTTTGTTACACTCTCTTCCAACATGATAGTTTCACTTTTTCTTGAAATGATTGAGTTTATAATAGCTTGTATTAGTCTGCAGTGGATTTATGCCTTTTTACAACCGTTGGATTTACTTTGCAGTGCGCCAAAACTTGGCCATTCCCTTTAACACCGTTAGATAAAGTAATTTAGATGAATTCGACTAAAATTGAGGATAATAAGTCAAATTGGAGAAATTAGACAGACGCAAATCCATATTGGGCAAATGTGAGTTAAAACTGTAGTGAAATTGAAGAAAATAGAAAAAACAACTCTTTTGAATTAAGTGAAATCGAGTGAAATTGATGAAAAATTGATATAATTTGAGTA
>JAJJMC010018788.1:3966627-3978312 GCA_023531435.1 Papaver californicum
GTTAGATTGGTGATCCGTATGAGTATAAGATATTAATTTTGAACCGTCAGATTAACGATCCGTATGAGTAGAAGATGTAAATCCTAGAACCGTCCGATCAGCTTGAAATGTTAATCTTGAACCGTCGGTTAAAACCCTATTAATTTTACTTATTGACCATAAGGTTTCAATTATTTACGTTTAATACCCTTTGATATAAACACCCTAACCCTAAGTTTCTTCACTTCTCCCTTCAACGCCTCCCTCCCTAAACTTCTCCTCCTCCATCGATGAACTTCTCCGCCTCTTCTCTAAACACCACAGCACCTCTTAGCTTTTCACCATGAGACCAACTTCATGTCACGGCTATTACCATTCTCTCAAATCGATTCATGTTCATCTTCAGTCGGGCTCAATCTCTCCTTGTGTCTTTTTTATTTGTGCAGTTTTACTATGATCCAGAAAAAGGGCGGCAATTTAGGTCGAAAAGTGAAGTCCTTTTATTTCTGGAACCAGGGATACATGGAAGGAGAAAATCAGCCCAAAAGCAAATCCTAGCTGAGGTACAAGTGAGCTTCCATAGAACTTCTCGTCGGCCAAAATTTACATATGAGGTTTGTCTGTTGAATGATATTGATGTGTTTGTATGTATGTCTCTCTTGTAGCCTATAGATAACTTCAATACTCCTACACAAGCAAGAGCTACTACGTCAAAGAGTTACATCGACAACCAGCCGCATGTTTCAAGTACAGATGCTAATGGATCAACAAATCTGAACCCAGATATTGGTAATGAAACTGTGCTAGAACAAACCATGGAGGATCATAATGCAGGTTAGGTCAATTATCGTTTGATTCATTTAGATGTTAGGTCGATTTCACGATGTGAACCTCATGGAGTTCCATTATCTCATTCTGTTCAAAAATGTGAATACTTTTTTTCATCCCAATCGTGGCGGAGGAGTGGTCCTGTGGGAACTAATTTGAAATTAGAGATGATTGAAGGGGCAGATCTGCCTGAATGGTTGCCTCAGGGTTGGAAAATGGAGCGTAAAGTCCGATAAAATGGTGCTTCTGCTGGAATGATTGATGCGGTAATTTGATTATTCATCTACTAAATTTACTTATTTTTGGAAATTCTTACATCTTCATTTAGATCATGTACTCGAGTTTTTACATCTCTTCTTGACCATGTTTGCATCTTCATAACCCATAATAAGGGTATGATTCAAAGCATCTTGTGCAACAAACATGTTTGCTTTGAAGGCCACATCATGGTTTTTTTTTTTGACTAATTGGTTCTCTCTTTTCCATGGGTTTCCAAAAAAAAAGGTGTAGATGTCCTGTTTTGTTAAGTAAAATCCTACAAAAAAGAAATTAACGACTGAAACTGAACCACTGAGTCTCAGGATTCTATTTAACCAAAAAAGAAAAAAAGAAACAGAAACTGAACCACTGAGTCTCAGGATTCTATTTACTCAAAACCCCTGAATTGCTTGTTCAATGGGAATTTCACTCTAAACTCATTACTAATCTTTGATTAATGTATTTAATACCGAACAAGAAGAACTTGTAAGGTCATTTCAACAGAAACAAACTCAACAGAGTCGTCTGTGGAGGGTTAGTATCCAATTTCTGTTTCTTTTTTTCTTTTTCTTTTTTGTAGTTAATGGTCTTTGTTTCATCTGGTTCAGTTTGTATTGAGTTTCTGATGTATATTGAAAACCCCATAAGCTAAGTTCACTGCGGAAATTCGCAGAACTTTGTATCCGCAGCTTGAAAAGTTCTTAACATTCTAAGCAGGGCATGAGTAACTAAACATCAAGCATGGACCATCAACATAAAGGTATATACCTAAACTAATTCGTACATTTCTGTTGAATAGTAACCATATTCTTGACTTAATTCTTCTGTTGAATTCTTCTTCTTTTTATTTATCTGCAGGTGAGAACTGTTTCAGAAAAACAAATGATGTTATAGAGAACAACCGTTCACGATTTAAGTTGTCCAAGATGGCTTTGTATCAGGCTTAGGAAAAAACTTAGCTCTATGTTAGATACATATCTTTCTTGAGTGAGGCCATATTTGTTTTTGAAGTAGTGTTCTTTATGTTTTGCTTTAAGATTGTGGAGGTTGTAAATATTTCTTAAAGAAAATATTAGATTGTATTTTTTTTTCCTTTTCCTTAAAAAGTGTAATTTTCTTAAGAAATGATATAAATTGAATTATGTGACATAATAAAATTTAATTTTGTTTTTAATTTGATTCATAATTTATTTGGTATTAATTTTAATTTAAATTATGATTTGGGATTATGTAAATCAGAATAGTGAAGTAATTTTTTAGCGAGCAAAAAATTGAGTAGCTTAAATACTCAAGAAACCAACTTTAAGCCAATAAAAATTTGAATTCTAAAATAATTTGGAAACTTAAAAATTTAAACGATCAACTTGAGTAAAAACTTTGATACCTTAAAAGTTTAAGCAACCAATTTCAGGACAATCAAAATCAAAAATCGATTGTAGCAAGCAAAATTATTTGATCGCTTAAAATTTTAACCAATTTTTAAGTTATTCCATGTATCTTCCAACTAGGTAGTTTAATAGCTCCTAAGTCACAAGCTGCTTCTAGAGAGAAAAATTTTGTCTCTCAAAAGCTTGGGCAACCAACTTCAGGCCAATCAAAATCATAAATCACTTATACCCAGCAAAACTCTTGATAGCTTAAAACTTTAACCAAGCAATTCAATAAATAATGTCTCCATGTATCTATCAACTAAGTAGTTTAATTGCTTTAGAATCATTGGTATCTCAGAAGCGATTGATATGTTACTCGCTATATTGGTTGGTCTAGATGTTAAGCAATCAAAATTTTACTTGCTCCATGTTAGTTGGTCTGATGTTAAGCAATGAGTAAAGCAATCGCTTTAGGTAAGTTGCTTTATTACTAGAGCGATTGCATGGTCGCTCAAGGCTTTGAGATACATGGCTTTGGGCAACCAACTGAGCGAGTGCCACTTTTAGTCGCTATAACGGTTATAGCGACTTAAAAGGGGCTTTAAGCGACTTAAAACGACATGTCGCTTAAACCCGTTTTTCTTGTAGTGTTCAGATGCATTTTAGCAGTAACAACTTACCTGACATGGGGCATCGTATATCTCTCCAGCACACCTATTAGAAAGTTAGAAACTTCACAAAAAACAAAAAATATGGTATCCCTGCAAAAAATATTAGTAGATTAGTCGAGGCATAAGAAATTCCACAATAAAAAAATTCAAAACATTATGAAGTAGTATATAAACTTTACTTTGCAAACAAAAAAATAGTCAGATAATATCTGACACTGCTCAGTATTGCCATGAACATTAGTTCCATCGCCTTCGTCTTCTTGCAGCTGACCAACTACATGTAAAATAGTCTTAAGGGCAGGATTATCCAAACCAAGTCCTTCATCAAACATAAGAAAATGGTCAGTCACCACATGAACCACAAAAAGTGAATCGATATTACAATTACATATAAAGTGTTGGTTAACATGAATACATTGAATAGTTTGAAAATGTAACTTACTCTCCAGCCCACTCCTTATCCAATCTTGTCTGCATATAAAATCTTCAATAGTCTCTGGAAGCATTGAAGAACGATATTTATCTACAACTCTACCACTAGTGCTGAAAACAGATTCAGAAGCCACAAAGGATGCATGAATTGCTAAAATATCACGCGCCATCAATGCTACGATTGGATACTTGGGTCCATGAAATTTCCACTATCCCAAAATATCAAAACTGGTATCATTCAAATTAACCATACCACTTTCTACAGGGAGAGCATCATCCATTAGGTATTTTTCTAGATGTGTTCGAACAACCAAATTTTGTGAACTTTCTTCAAGATACGCTGTGAAATCATTTAGTTTAGAAGTAAAGGAACTTTGAGAAGGTATTGAACCATAACAACTACTAGCTGAAACAGACTTTTCAATGTTAACATTTGCAGGGATGTTTCCTGAATATACATGACTTGAAGAAGCATAACGGTCTACATACTCATTATACAATTCTTTCAGGAAATTCTTTATTTTTAATTCCTCTTTGTTATCAACATAAGTTTTTGGGAAGTAGTAACTCACTGATTTCATTTTGAATCGAGGATCTAAAATAGAAGCTATTGCAAAAGATGGACTAGTGATCTCCCAATACTTTTCAAATCTTCCCATCATATTAGTGCATTTTTTAGATTAATCTATCTTCAGAATTGCACCACTCAAGTATTTCTATGTATAATAGCAAGCAATATCAAAGTAACGATTAACGGTTACGTATTTTGTACCTGAAAATAGAATGGTGATTTTATAGAATACCTTTAAGCAAGTTGAAAGACTACTTGCATTGTTCCAATCTTCCTCCCCTGGTGCAACTTTAAGGAATTCAGGCTCAAACTTCGCATATCAGTTAAATGCTTCCCTGAATTGAAGTGTTGTTTCAAGCATCATATACATGGAATTCCACCTAGTGTCAACATCTTGAATTAACTTCTTCTTTGGAGCATTTACCTGCAATCAAACTTCTTCAAGTTTCTATTTTCTTTGTGGTGTAGACCTTATGAATTTTTCTGAGTTTCTAACTTTTTGCATTTCTTCTTTTATCTGTTATATTCCATAATCAACAATAACGGGGATTGTATGAGAAGAACACCGAACTTGAAATAATTTCCCACCTAAGAGCAATCCATTATCTGGCTTTAGTTATTCAATAAGTTTACTTACCACTACCCCGTTGGTTGAAGCATTATCCAACGTAATTGAAGCAATCTTCCGATCTATATTCCACTCTAACAACTTATCCATCAGCACCTTAGAAATGTTGACTCCAGTATGTTTCCCATATACTGCGCTAAAGACAATATTCTCTTCTGAATTCTCCATTTCTCATCAATATAATGAGCCTTCAAAGCCATATAACCCTTATTCTGACTATTACATGTCCACATATCAGTAGTAAGGCTTATGCGACTCTTAACCTTACTAACAGTCTCATACAAAAGCTTCTTTTCAGAATTATAAACCTCCATGCAATCTGACCTTTCAGTATTACGTTTCAAAAGTTTAAAGTTGGGTTGTAATGATGTCAACACCATTCTAAAACCAACATACTCCACCATGGAAAAAGGGAGTTTATGCAAGATAATCATTCTTGCAATCCGGTCACGAGTTACTTCTTGATTGAACTTGAAGTTATAAGCAGCTATTGCCCCATCTTCTTTCACAGAAGCTTTCAAGAACATCTGGTTAAGTTATTTTTGTGTTGTTTTGAATAAACCACAACTTTTCAAATGTTTGTTTAGACTACTAGTCCCGTTTGCACTTTTTGCATAAAGTTTTAAGTTACAAAGCTTGTATTTTCCTTGAAATACCTTCCCATCTTTTATCTTCTCAAATTCATTCCATACCTCTGAAATTCTTTTACGCTTTAACGGAACTGGTGGAGTCGTGTCCATAGAACTAGAATCACCAAATGCAGTTACAATTTCATTCAGCACAACAGATTTAACAACTTTACTGTTCTTACGCTTTACAACTGAAACTTTTGGCGGCTTAGCTTGGGGTACACGAGTTTATTGATCACCAACTCCACTACATGTTTGTTTCCGCATATTAGTTCTGCAATAAACCCCACAAACATTTGGGATCAGTTACTATTACAAAAGTATAAATGAGACTCATTTTAATAAGCATACACAATAAAAAATTTGAATGTCATATTAATACACATTAAGGGGACTCATTTTAATAAGTATCAACCATAAAAAAGAACTGTGTATCAAGTTTTCTATCATCAGTTGGTTTATAACATTCATAATCCAATATTTAATAAGATTGACCATAAATTTATAGAATACGATCAATATGGTTTAGAAAATTAACAAGAAAATTGGGATCAACGAGTGGAATCTACCTAATCAACACAACTAGAAGACAAAACGTAAAAGAATAACAAGCAAATCACTTCACAATTCACACGTTAGCTCTATTAAATTCTACAGACGCAGACTATGTAATTTTAAGGTCACAAGACCCTAATTTCATTCCACCCTGCCCGTCCATATATAATAGTAGTAGTGTAGTAATAGTGCCTTAGATGAAAAAATTGTTTTTTTTTTCTCAACCAACTTCTTCCGGAGTAAAAACACTACAGAAAACAAAAATGAAAATGGTATTACGAATATTATCATTACATGATCTTCCATGAGAGAAAGAATGCGTAAGTGAGAGAGAGTGGAATATTATCATTACATGATCTGCCTTAGGAAATCTTTGATTCAATCAAAAAACTTTTAAAATAATCATTTTGATTAGTTATTAGAATTAGAATCAAAGAAATTACCCATTGTAAAGCTATGGAATAAATCAAAGAAACAAATTGTGTGATTTTTCTTGATGAGATTGAAGTTGAATATGATATGGACCATTAGCATCAGGGAAGTAGTGTAATTTAGTGCGGGAACTGGCAAAGAAGTTGCAGTCGAGGCGGAAATGGAAGAAAAATAAATGAAGTTAACCTAGATGGCTGGATCTGGCTAAAATGATGATAAAGAGTTATATATATGACCTAATTTTATCTATATTTTTACAAGTATAACCTTTTAGAAATGTAGTTATTACTACCCGTGGGTACCCGACAGGTAAGACCCGGTTGGACCCATTTACTATCGGGTCTATTCGGGTCTACCCGTTAGGGTCCAAAATCACTAATGGGTCTAGTTTTGGGATCCAGATCCGGGCCTAATTCACCCGGTTCCAGGTCGGATCCATGTATTCGGGTACCCATTGACAACCCTAATCTCCAATGAAAGTTTGTGTTTCTAAAGAAAAATAATACCACATAGGATTTTAGTTACTGTAATAAAAAAACTTTCTCCCACAGTAGTTGGATAAGCAAAAATTGAAATTAGTTGGAATGCAAATATGGATGTGAGTGTATATTTTTGGAGACTTATATTCAAACACACGTCATTAATTTTGAGGTTTTCTAATTTTTAAAAATCTTGTAAAAAAATACTCCTTCCGTTCCACTTTAGATATTAGTCTAGAATTATTATTTTTGTTCCATATTAGTTTTTATATTTTTCTACAAAACTAACAACAATATCTTAATATTTTATCTTAGAACTATAAATTTATTTATAAATACAGTAATAATATTTTTGAAGACTTTTTTTAAGGAAGCTTTATTTTTTTTTAGTATAAATTCAATTCAATGTGAATGAATAACGGTTAAACATACTAATCAAGGTAGTGAACTAAAAACGTTAGAAACATGGGTAATTTTGACTGCACCCCCTATTTATAAATTCAGTTAAACGGTCACCCCATTTTAGAATTCTAGCCCCTCGAGCCGTGAAGTCAGTGGTTAAGTTAGAAAAAGGACCCACTATTGGTAGTTGTAAAGACTAAAAAAACCCGAAACTGTTAAAAGATTAAACTTGACCCTAATTTTTCTTCATCCCTTACAACTCATACTTCCGCCGTTTCATCACCAGACTCACCAGATCCATCTAACCAGCTAAAAATTCGTTGTAATCCTAGTTAGAACCAAATCAATTTACTCCCACGACCACATTGGCTTACTCGATCACAACTATCAACAATATCAAAATGATGTATTTGCAACTGTAAACAAAAGATGCAGATGAGCCGGGAGATACAAAGCATATCAAATTCAATCATTCCCTTCAGTCTTCACATAAACTCCACTTTCTTCTCTCACTCCTTTTTCCAATTTACGCTTAAAAAGCTAGAGAATTTTTATAACTATTTAGCGTTAAAAACAAGATTTTTACTTTGACCACATTTTTTTTTTGTAATTAGGCTTAAATTAGAAATTATGTTCATATTTACTCGAGACATATTTTTGATGGGTATAATTCCACACTTCTTTGAGTAGAAAACACTTGTTATTTATAAGTTTTTACAAATACATCAAATACATACAGATTTGAAAGCTGAAAAGATTTCAATTCGTAAAATAAGGGGGAGAAATAATAAGATCAAGACTCATTAGTTTATGAACTCTTTCCATCAGACTTGGTCTTGTTGATAACAATGGAGCAGCTGACGTTGTTATGAGAATTTGTTTGTGTATGTAAATTTGTATCCTTGACACCCTTCCTCATGTTGAGCATGAGTGGCCAAATGTCTCTCAGATCTTAGTAACGAGGTGCATCTAGTCCCATAAAGATATCAGCTAGCTGATCCTTTGATGAGATGAAGTACACTTACAACTGTTTGGTTACGACTCGTACAAAGTGATAGCCAAGTTTAATGTGTTTTGTGCGAGCATGAAGTATTAGATTTGTTGTTAGATAGGTAACGCCCAAGTTATCACACCATAACGATGCTCATTATACTGTAATCCCCAATTCCTTGAGTAAGGACTAAATCCAAATAAGTTCTGATGTAACAATAATTATACCTCGATATTCCTCCTTTGTACTTGACTTTGAAACCATTTTTTGCTTCCTTGCACTCCATGAGATTAAGTTACCTCCAAAGTATATGCAATACCTGTTAGAGCGAATGCTCAATTGAACCTACATACCTTGGAATGTCAAGTATGTTGTCATATTTTAGTTTCCAAAACTATTTTCTTGATTCAGCCTACTAAAGTCAGCTTCAGAATAGATTAGGTAATATGATCTTAGGATTTTTCGAGTTACTAAAGATGGGTGAAGAATTGAAGATCATACAAAGACATCAATTTGAAGAACTTCATCGAGATAAGTAACAAAGACTGGTATTTCTTTTTGAACTCGTTTCTATCTATCTATTTATTTATCAAAAGTCGAGGACTTTAATAAATTATCATATTCAAAGAAGATCATATCATGGATTAGCTTCTTGCTAAGTTTAGTGATGTTTCGACTTCCAAGCAATTGCTTGTCGATAACTCAAAACTAAGCTTGAGATAAAAGCACAAGTGCTTATGAAAATCTCAAGGCTTGCAAATTCATTCTTGAGTATGTAAGGTTTTGTTCTGGTAGTTTACTACTAACGATTTTTAATCCCATGAGTTCACAAACCCAAGAACTGAGTTTGTAAAACTATAAGCTTGTTGAACTCAAAATACAAGGAAAATAAAATCTTCAAATTCATGAAGTAGAGAATTTCTCAGAGAACTTTTTTTTTTTGAGTTCGCGAACCTATTACGGTGCGTCAAACATATAGATTTTTTTTCCCTGAGCTTTAATTAGTTTTTTTTTAGTTCGCGAACCTATTACAAGAGAATTCTATGACTTTTTGAGCATTTGAGTTCGTGAACATAATATGGTGAGTTCGAAAACCTAACAAGAATAATGTTTTTGGTAGCCGTTTTTGCATTTGAGGTATTGCATTTGAGTTCGTGAACCTACAAAGGCAAAGTTCTATTTTTTCACTGTTTTGGTTCACGGATTTAACACTTGTTGGTCATGAACCTAAATGAGCCGGTCCATAACTCTAATTACTTTGGACTCAGTCATTCTTCTTTGGATTTCAAGGCGAACTTTCTACACGTTTACGAATTATTATTTCTTAGCCAATTCCTTTGGTTGGAAAGTCTAGTTGTTTTCTTAAAGTTTGAAGTTATATTAGGTAGTAATTCTCTTTATAGAATTTATCTGAGCTAACAATTGTCTACAACTTCAAACCATGGGAAAACCTCATTACAAGTCAAGTTATTTCTAAAGAAACAATTTTCTGTATCTTAAGAAACGACCTTGATTTAGCAATTGAGAATTTATTGAGGTTTCAAAAAACATTGATTACATCTTAAACCAAAATATAAGAGACCAATAGGATGGAGAGTACTCAAACTTCACTATTCAAACCAAAATATTAAATCGTATATTATTACTTATTGATATAACTTAAGCAAACACCATAAGGGTATACTAATTATGGGTATAACAACATTACAAATCACCCAAGGACATTTCTATACTTATGTTCTCCTTAGTTAAGACGTAAAAAAATAAAATGAAACCAGCCTATAATAAGAAACCTTTGATCAGTACATTGATGTTATATTAGTACCAAAGTCTGTAAAGCATGCAGCACCTGTAATATTATTTTTTCTCTTATTTAAATAACATTACTCAAGGCTTTAAGTGGTTAGTTTATATGGAATGACTACACTCCTTGTGTTTGTTATAACTAAATTTATTTCTCATAGTTGTAAAATATTTTTTTAATAAATTGAAATGACGAGGGTACCAAGTAAACCATTATTTTTTCGATATCAATCTATGTAGAGTTCACCTTATAATCTTACCGAAACAATAACAACCAAAAGATTATTTTAACAAGATGGATCTTGGTAATAGCCAAAGTTCGAACCGAACTAACTATGGGATCGTTTCTATAAAACCCCTTATCCTAGAGTGGATGTTAAGTAGTAGGAAGGTTATTTTTAGAAATCTACTAAGTTTACTAGTGCATATATATGCACATAAATCCTAGGGTTTAGTCTTTTCTTCTAATAGGCCATGGGTTATAAGCCCAAAGGTGTCATTATCCAACTACATAAAACCCAACAAAACAAATTTAACACAAAAAACCCATTATAAACAAACTGTCCATATTACCCTTGCTTATTATTCAGCCCAACTTCATTAACTTCTCACGCCCATCACGCCCACTTAACCACGCACGCCCACCTTCCCTTGATTAACGCCATTATTTCCATCTTAACTTTTATCATCTACCATGTCCAAAAATCATACCGTTCATCGTTTCAACATCATCAGAGAAAAACACCTGAACCAACATCATCATCATCATCAATCATATCAAAAATCATCACATTAATCTCCCTGAAACAAAAGTCATCACTTAAGTCATCATCAACAGTAGAATTTGAGTCGTAATCAACCTAAATTTCTGATTCTAAAACGATTGTTGATCATCAACAGTAGAATTGAGTCTTCTACTTTTAACTCATCATAATCTACCTGAAGTTTCTATTCAATTCTGTCACAGTTTAAACCTAAGAAAAATCACTGAAGATCATTAAACATGGTGAAGAAACAAGACAAGAAGATGAAGAAAAAACTCAATACACCAGTTAAGAAACAAGAATCTACGAAAGGTAAATTGAAGTTTATAGTTTCATCATATTCTGTGATTGTTTATGGTTGAAAATCAAAATGCATTTGGTAAATAAGGTTTCATCATATTCTGCATGTTTATGATTTTTAGTTTCGTGATTTTGGTTTCATCGATGTATTTGGTTAATAAGGTTTCATCTCTTTCGAAATTACAGGTTTCATAGTTAGGTTTCAGTTACATTTTTCTGAAACTAGGTTTCATTTGATTTTCATCTGTTTCAACGTTTAGGTTTCATCTGTTTTAACCTAAATTATTGTGTTGGAACCCAAATAGGTTTCATCCTATTCTGTGTGTGGTTGTGACCAAGAATGTTGGTGGTTTTTTACTTAATTGGTATTATGATGGAACCCAAAAAGGTTTCATCCTATTCTGTGTATGTTTGTGACCAATAATGTTGGTGGTTTTTTATAAATGCATGTTTTTATGGAACCCAAAAATGTTTCATCCTATTCTGTGTATGTTTGTGACCAATAATGTTGGTGATTTTTAAAAAATGCATGTTTTGATGGAACCTAAAAAGGTTTCATCCTAATCTGTGTATGTTTGTGACCAACAATGTTG
>JAJJMC010018788.1:3978322-4065089 GCA_023531435.1 Papaver californicum
AAGGTTTCATCCTAATCTGTGTATGTTTGTGACCAACAATGTTGGTGTTTTTTTACTTAATGCATGTTTTGATGGAACCCAAAAAGGTTTCATCCTATTTTGTGTATGGTTGTGACTAAAAAATGTTGGTGTTTTTTTACTTAATGAATGTTTTGATGGAACCCAAAAAGGTTTCATCCTATTTTGTTCTGTTTGTGCTAATGATTTACTTATTCTGTAACAGGAAAAAAAAAATCCAGATCCATACAGGTGCTCATTACAACATTTGTGTATAGAGGCACCAAAAATAAAAGCATTGATACAAACTAAAGAAAACCACATGAAGGCACTTGTTGCATGTCCATTCTGGCGTTTCTTCAAACCGTTCTTCGATGGTACCCTTCAAGCAGAAAAATTAAAGAAAACGACAAGAGAAGTTCAGATGATCTTAGGGTCATTTTATAGAAGTATAAAGGGTGATAAACCAGATTGTTTCAAATTGATGAGAGCAAGGAATATGATACTACGGACAACACCTGAACAGTTCGCTGTCATCTTTGGTCTACAAATGATGAAGAATGTAGATATACACCAAGATGTTGAGCTGAAGAAAAAGGTGAACATATTTCAAGTTGAGTATTTTAAAGGATCTAAGAAGATGAGGAAAACTGATATTGTCAGAGCGATGATAGAAACAGCAGCAGATGAAACCAAAGCTGAAGACTTCGTCAAGCTATTCATACTCTATCTCTTGGTTTCGATATTTTTCCCAAATAAAGGTGGGCAGAATCTGACATCAAAATACTTGTACCAAGTATTTGAGATGAATAAAGTGTGTTGGTCTGATGTTTTGCATGAAAATCTAATTGAGTCTATAATTAAAGCTGAAGAAGTTGATGATGTATCAGGTTGCGTCATTTACCCACTGGTAAGTTAATTTTTGTTTCTTTTGATTCATAAAATGTTTGTTTTTTATTTTTCCCGAGTTTGATTACTAATTTAAATGTTGAATTGTGTATTGATTTTTTACAGTATTGGTTTGCTGAGATGACAAACATCACTTTGAGAGAAGATGCGAGCGAAATGTACGCAAGGTTCGCTAGATGGAACCTTGATGAAATAAGCAAGCAAGTGGTGAATAATTTTGATGATCTCTCCAACAAACCAGAAATTTTCTCCAAGGTAAAAGCAACAACAGTTCTTGTTTGTTTATAATTTTTAATATCTGCACCTTATTCAAGATTAAAAAGCAAAACTATGGAACCAAAAAAGGTTTCATAGTTTATTTAATACCAACTTATTAATCATAAATTTTCTTGTATTCCACAGATGAATGTTGGTTACCGTCAGGGATCCTTCATGTTAGAATATAATGAACAAGAAATACGCTTGGTCCAGCGTATAGAGGAAGAGGAAATTCAGTTTGAAAAGTACATAGATGGTAAAGGAAATGAAGAGGAAAATGCAGATGTTGGTGGTGAAACAAATGAAGAGGATAATGAGATGGTTGGTGAAAGAAATGAAGATATTGGTTCTGAAAGAAATGAAGAGATGGTTGGTGAAAGAAATGAAGAGACTATTGGTGATAGAAATCAAGTGAGTGTTGAAACTGGAAATGAAGATACCACATACAAGGAAAAATATAAGTGGGCAAGAATTTTGATTGACAAGCTTACAAGCGTCGGTAACAATGGGATTTCGGAAGAAGATCAATCAATTCTCGCAAAATATGATGCTGAAGATAAGTTAGAACTAGAACCAGTGAGGAAGACTTACATAAGAAAGAAACGTAAGCGAGATGAAGCAGAAACAATTTTATACACTGAACAAGATATGGAGGAATTGATAACCAATACTATAAAAATTATGGATGCAATGGTAGAACAAGATGATGTGAATGTTGAGGTTGAAGAAGATAGAGAAAAAAAGTCTGACAATGATGAGGTGCAAATTTACTATACTTTGTTTTGTTTTGATTTGATTTACTATACTTTGTTTTCTAAAATCAATAAATATTGCAGGTAATGAATATATTTGAAGAAACAGAACAACATGATGCAGTGGAACCTGAAAAGGTTTCAGCTCATGAAGAAGTTCAGGATCAACATGATGCAGTGGAATCTGAAGAGGTTTCAGCTCATGTTGAAGTCCAGGAGCAGAATGATGCAGTGGAACCTGAAAAGGTTTCACCTAATGAAGAAGCTCAGATCCAACATGATGCAGTGGAACCTAAAAAGGTTTATAGATGCAGTGGTTTTCTGTTCAACGAAGAGAGGTTTCAGTTCATGAAGGTTTCAGCTCATGAAGAAGTCCAAGAGCAGAATGACGCAGTGGAACCTGAAAAGGTTTCAGCTAATGAAGAAGCTCAGATCCAACATGATGCAGTAGAACATGTAAAGGTTTCAGCTCATGAAGATGTTCAGGAGAAACATGACGCACTGGAACCTGAAAAGGTTTCAGCTCATGAAGTTCAGACTGAAGAGATTTCAGAGTTAAATCCGAACACACTTGAATATTTGAAGGTGGCTGAGAAGGTAGAATCTGAAATCAAAGCGAAGCAAGCCAAGGACAGTATAATGGAAGAAGTTTCAGAGTTAACTCCGAACACAATTGAAGATATAAAAGTGGCTGAACAAATTGAATCTTCTTTGACGAAAAGTAACTTGAGGAGTGCAATAGAAGAAATTTCTGAATTGACTCCAAACACTATAGAAGATATCAGAGTCACTGAGAGAGTAGAACTGGAAGCGAAGAAAAGTTCTTCATCAAATCTAGAGACACATATTGAAGTGTCAACTCAAAGCCAAGGTTCAATTGATGAAACTATTCTTCAGCAAATGGAAGACGAGTATGTAACCAAGACTTCTACATCAAAGCCAAGTAGTAAAGGCATGTGCTACTACTCTGTTATAAACATGGCAAATGATGTAATTGCTTTAGAACATGATGTGCCTCATTTCAAGTTGGGATTGACGGAAACTGACAGTGAGAAAGAAGATGGTGAAGACATCAGTCCCGACAAAAAATTGAGTAACATAATCTCAAGGATGAGAGAAAACAAAAGGAGAACGAAAGCACCTGTCAAGATGCAGGATTATACACCTGGAGATGCTAAGAATAAGAAAAGAAAAAAGACTTGGTGTGTCAGCAGAAATCAAAAGAAAAAGTTGGAGAAAAAACAAAAAGAGAAAAGGGAGGACAAGTTGAAATCAGTGGACAACTTAAAAATTATGCAACTGCTGGATTCAAATGAAAAACAGATTGTGTGCAGATATTTTAATATGCACAATGAAAGGTAAGTGGCATTCATACCATTAAGTTTTTTGGTTAAATAATTTAAGTGTTTTAGTTTCTTTTATTCTTCTTAAATATTAAATTTGTTTATCAATAATATAACAACAGTGACATGGCTTGGGAGAAGGACGATATGGGCCTGTACATTCAGGAAAAAATATGAACGCCTTGATAAGAAAAGGTGACATAGAAGGATATATGATTGAGTACTACATGCTCAAATTGCAAAAAAACATAGCAAAGAACATCAAGAAATCAGATGGCACTCCTAAGTACAAAAGGGCTGTTTTCCTAAGCACATATGTCTATGTAAGTTTCATCTAACTTATTTATACAAGTGTCTTTCATAAAACAATGAAACCAATTTTGGTTTCATCAAAATAAGGTTTCATCTGTTTCAATTACATTTTTCTATAAAAAAAAGGTTTCACTGATTTTCAACAATACACTCATTTTGATTTTTTATTGAATTTCAGACAATGCACTCAATTAGTAGAAGTTTTTATACTGCGATTGAAGCTTTCATTGATAAAATGGACTACACTCCAGAATATGTCTTCGTTCCAATCATAACAAAACTAAGTGAAAAGACATATCACTGGACATTGTTAGTCTTTGTTAATGAGACTGGAGAATTCTCTCATTACAACTCAATGGCCTCCACTGAAGATGAATTCAAAAAAAGTGCTAAAAGCATGAAGGAAAGAATGGTGTCAGCATTCAGAAAACATGTATCAAAGCTCTGCCTGGACCCATCAAGTAAAACAAAAGAATTTATTTTGAACACCCCTTTCTGCTGTCAACAAGATGTGTAAGTACTTTTAAAAGAAATTGTGATATCTTCATTTTAATCCTTTTTTTTATTTTTTTAATTTAAAGATATTGTTTTGTTAATTTCAGGAATGATTGCGGACTTCATGTTTGCTATTACATGAAGAGCCTTTTGAAAGGAAATTTTTCATCCGAAGAGCAAATAAAACAAAAGGTGCAAAATATGAGGCCAAAGTTGGCATGCAAGATATTCCTTGACAAAGTTGAAGACTAATACTCCTTGACAAACTTGCAACTTAAAGTGGAAGAGAAAAGAAGACTGATGGTCAAACCTCATGGTGGTTGTCTGTTCCTGAAAGAGAGGTTGAAACTTAGGTTGCAACAATGTTAATCAATTAGTTTATGATACAGTACAAATGGTTGTCCGTAAAAAAAAATCTTATTCAATATTAATCAGTCTTTTGATCAATCAATACTCTTAAGGATGAAAATCTTTTTGAATGATTTGTTTCATCTTATTACAGTATGATTTATGAGAAATGTTAATCAATATTTTCTTTTTCAGCTTATTACAGGTGAAAAAAACTATGAAACCAAAAAGGGTTTCATTGTTTTTTTTTTTATTTCATCTTACTACAGATGAAAAAAAACTATGAAACCGAAAAAGGTTTCATAGTTTTTTAAAATTTCATCTTATTCCAGAAGGAAACAAACTATGAAACCGAAAAAGGTTTCATAGTTTTTTTAAATTTCATCTTATTCCAGAATAAAACAAACTATGAAACCGAAAAAGGTTTCATCATTTATTTTTGTTTTCATCTTATTCCAGAAAGAAAAACACTATGAAACCGAAAAAGGTTTCATAGTCTTTTTAAATTTCATCTTACTCCAGAAGAAAACAAACTATGAAACCGAAAAAGGTTTCATCATTTTATAGATAAAAAAACATACGCTACAGGCCTGTAACTTATAAAAAGCCTGTAACTCTGAAAAAACAAAAAAAACATGAAAGACCTGAAGCAAAAATACAATTTTAACTGTAAACAATATGAAGATTGAAACATATAGTAGTCTAAACATGAAAATGAAAAAGTCAATGAATTGTTGTCAAAATAAATTCACATCTGCCGTGGGGCATGTCCTTCGGTTATGGGTACTCAAAACATGGTAGCTACCGCAAGTTCTCATCTTCTTATTAGGAACTGAACTTGTATTAGGAATTCTCTTATTCTTCCTTGGACGACCAGGTTGTGGTAGAGCATCAGGACCAAGAACAAGAGATTTTGGAGACACAACCGTAGGCTTTTCAACTGTGGGAACAAGATTGATTTTTCTTGCATAGGATTCACGGTAGAACTTTACTGTAAAATAGAATTCAGCATACTTATACGGGTCTTCTTCATTTAGCATGATACAACGGATAGCATGGGCACAAGGAAAACCGTTGATGCGCCAGCGGTTGCAAGAACATGTTCTTCTTTCCAAATCGACTTTTTGTGTTAATGTAGAATGAACTTCAAACACATATTGCGACGACTTGGTGACAGTGTATTCACGGCCGTGCATCTTGTTGTTGTACAACTCAGTTTCAAACTCTGGAAAAGGTCTCGATCTTTTTATGAATGCAAAAAAAAAGCACAAAGTTTCTCGCAACTTTAATAATGTTGCGCATTCCTCACGACGTACACACATTTGATTCATAAGCTTCACTCTGATCTCATCAACCATAATGGCTATAGGCTTCTCTCGCTCTTCAACGAATAAATTCTCCCAGTTCTCTGAAAATTTTATATGTGTTTTAGCATACGCACATTTTTCAAACAACCCAAGCACATAATTTTTATAAACCTTACTGGACTTCGGCAAGTATGTATTGATATTGTTCTTCATATGCCAATAACACCAACCATGAGCAGCATCAGGGAATACATCAGGGATTTGATTCACCAAACCAGTAACTCGATCACTAACAAAAGTAAGTTTTTTGCGCATAGGAGAAAGTACTTGCTTCAAATTCTCCAAAAACCATTTCCAGTTGGCGTCATTCTCCGAAGAAATAACAGCATAAGCAAAAGGATAGATTTCTGAAAAAACAGAACAGAAAAAAAAATATCTCAGCATATAAAAAAACAATGAAACCGAAAAAGGTTTCATCCGTTTAAACTACATTTTTCTGTAGAAAAAATGTCTCAGCATATAAAAAACAATGAAACCGAATAAGGTTTCATACATATCAATTACATTTTTCTGTAAAAAAAAATAGGTTTCGCTGATTTTCAACTTGGTTTCATCGGTTTGTAGCATGATGTTAGGTTTCATTTGTATAGGATTAAATAACAAACCTGTTATTTAATCCTAAGAAACAAAATAGAAAGTTTAAGAAAATTACGTCATTCCCGGTTAGACCTGTTGCTGCCATGATATGACCAAGGTATTTTCTCTTCAAATGGGCTGCATCAAGGAATAACAAAGGACGACAGTAATTGAATCCACGAATGCATGCTCCGAAACAGATAAACATCTCTGAAATTTTTGAGTCCCATTTTCAACTTCCAAAACAACACGAGATCCAGGATTGGTTTCAATCAATTTGTTGGTATACCTTTTCAAGTACATAAATGATTTCTCGTTCTCTCCCCATGTAATATTCAATTCATGCCTCTTCCATGCATATGCATAATAACGACTAATGTCAAACCCGTACTCTCTTGTAAACTGATTCATAATATCCTTTATCTTCTTCTTTGGATTCTTTTTAATCTCTTCAATAATCAAGGTACTAATAAGTTTCTTCGACAAATGTGGTCTGTTTACAACTCCACCACAACAAGTATGCTTCTTATTTAACTCCTTGATAATAAAAGGACTACCTTCAACACCATCAATAGAAACAGCATATATATGCCATTCACATTTATCTTCTTCCTTCTTAGAACAACATGCACCAATTCTCAACTTCTCACTCCTTGTCATCTTAAATGAATACCCAGATACTGCATGATATTTCAATAAATCAAAACGAATTTGTTGAACACCTCCATTAAACACCTGATTGACACCCTGAAAAAGGCCAAACCAATACGCAGACTTCAACGGTTCTTTAACTTTATTACGGACATCATAAACAAATAAATTTGTAAGTGTTGAATGCTCAAAAGATATAATTCCTAAACTTGGTGGCTGCTCATATGGTATGATTCCTGAAATTTCTAAACTACAACTAGAGGACTCATCTCTATGCCTTACATGTAACTCAAGAGATGGAATCTTATTAAACAAAGTAAATAAAGCAACCGATTGGAGATCAAAATCAGAATTGATAACCTTTTGCTGATCACAAACTATGTGAAAAATTTCAATAGAAAGAGAAGAGAATTGACACCAACTTGAACATATACTACCCTTCAAATCACAAACAGATGCTTGTAGACCAATACGAAAAGATAATTTATCATCTTTGTGAAATATAACAGCGAGAACAGATTCCATAACCTACAAAAAAAAAGTATGAAACCGAAATATGTTTCACTGTATTTGAATATAAACAACAACAAACAACAAAATTTGAATATTAACATCAACAAAAATAGCAAAAATATGATTCCATAACCTACAAGAAAAAGTATGAAACCAAAATAAGTTTCACTGTATGTGTATATAAACAAACAACACCAACAAAAATTGAAAATTAACATCAACAACATAACAAAAATGTGATTTCATAACCTACAGAAAAAAGTATGAAACGAAAATAAGTTTCACTGTATGTGTATATAAAAAACAACACCAACAAAAATTAAAAATTAACATCAACAACATACAAAAATGTGATTCCAATAATATACAGAAAAAAAGAAGGAAACCAAAAACAGTTTCACTGAATATAAACAAAAACACCAACAAAAAATTGAAAATTAACATAAAAAACATAACACAATTCTGATTCCAATTATATACAGGAAAAAGTATGAAACCAAAAAACGTTTTCACTGTATGTGAATACAAACAACACCAACAACAACATTTGAAAGTTGGATTTCAGTTTCAGAGGAATGATTGAACTAATACAAAAGCTTGAACAGAGTGAGAATATGATCAAATAACAACTGAAAAATACAGTAAGAATCATCAAAACTGAAAATACAGTAATAATCATGAAAATACACAAAAAAAAATAGTTACAGTTCCTGTTCTTCACTTGAACAGAAAGGAACACAATTTTGAGTTCGGTTAATCGAAAATTTCATAATCAAATAACAACCAAAATCAAAAAATCGAAAATTAAAACTTACCTGATGAAATACAACTGAAGTTAGAAGACGGAGAAGAAAGTGATGTTCGAGAATCACTTAAACAAATACGAACTCGGTTCTTCAAATCAACAATGGATTTTAAACTGTTTGAGATGAATCAGAGAAGATAGAATTTATGTTCGTATTTTAAGCTAGAATTTATGTTCTTCAATTAAGCAGAACCAACAACGAACTCAAATCTTCACTTACACAACAAAATTTGAAACAGGAACTCAAATCTTCAATTAACCAGGAACAAAAGCGAACACAAATCTTCAATTAACCAGGAACAAAAACGAACACTAATCTTCAATTAAATTTCATGAATCAGATTTGGAGAAGAAATGTTTTGTTGAAACCCTAGCCGAATTTGGAGAAGATGTGCTTCGGTTCTTCAGGAAATCAGATTTGGAGCAGAATTTTTCTCTCATACGAAGATTATGTTGTAAGATTTTGTTTCCATTTAAAAGTTATAGATTATATAGGAAGGGCAATTCGGGTATATAGAAAATAATTAAAATCTAAATTTAATTAGTATTATGTGAAATGGGATTTTTATCTCATTTTTAATGAAAATAGTTTTCCTTTATAAAAGATAATATGAGAGGGTTTTTTACATGGTAAGTTTGTTCACCTTGGTTTTTTATACCAAGTTTTGTTCTTCTAAACCTTAAAAGAAAAAGTAGCCGTGTAAAACCTTATGGGGATCGTGTGAAATTTGGAAGAAGAAGAAGAGACTAGGGAAATTGATAGAAAGCTAAGATTCAATATTGGTAGGAAGGCCATCGTTGTTGCAAATCAAGTAGGTTTTCTATATTTTATAACGTTTATAGATTAAGCTAACGGATTTTCTGGTCATGGAGTTTAAATCTTGGTTTAACAATAGGGATGCGAGTAAGTTTTGGGTTTATATCTCTTTCTTTCAAATGTTTTAGGACCTTTCCCCCTCTTTGATTGTGATGTGCAGCTTGTATACTATTATCCTCTTTATGTTAATACTAAGGCTGGTGTTTTCTATTTTTGATTTAAGTATGAGTCAGATTACATACGGTTGATAAGTAGCATGTAGATTAGTTCCGTTGGACCTGGACCTGGACCTGGACATGGATCTGTCTCAATGTGTAATTCTAAGTTCTAATAGTTTTCATTCTTGGTTTGAGTGAGGAAACATCAATGATCTTACTTTTAGTATTATATGATCTAGTACTGTTTTAGTTTAGAAATCATATTTTAAGTATTGAATGATCTAGTACCGTGTTAGTTTGGAATTGGTCAAACTTAATGCTATGTGACCTATGTCTATGGGATTAACTGTTGTACAGAGTATATGATTTTTCATGTATTGAGTCAATTTAGTCCTGTGGTCGTGTACTAGTTAGCAACAAGTCTAATGGTCTTTGAGTTTTTTTAATTGATTCATTTCTCTTAATCTAGATCTACTTGAGTTTGTAATACGAAGGTTAGGTGTCTTATAGATGTATTTATTGTAAATTAATTCTTTGGTGGATTCCACCACTCTTACACCCCTCTTACACCACCACCTTATCATCTCCCCTTCCACCTCTTCACATCTTTCACTTCTTGGTAACCCTCACATTTAGTGTAATAACTTAGGTTTAATACCTTAGTTATGAGAATGCATTCCATTACTTCCTAATGTTAATGCTATCTTTATCATCCTCTCTTGTATTAGCCTATAAATTGAGGCTCATTCCTTTGTAATGTATACTAATATCTAGTAGTGAGAAATTCTCTCTTCTTCTCTCTATATTTCTTTTGTGCAATAGTTCATCTTTTGATTTAGTTTATAACACGTTATCAGCACGATAGTTCTCCTTAGTGGTCGTCAATTGACCACGATGATGATCAAATTTCTATTGTGATGAATCTTACACAATAAGGTAAAATACTATTTTTTTTCTTGTTTTTAAGAAAAACTAAAATCAAAATCTTTTAGTTTATATTCATGAGTTGACAAACTTTTGGTTTTCATAAGATGAAGATTTAGTTGAATATAGTAATATATTCACAACTACTATTTGTTTAGACAAATAATCGATTCATACATATACATATGTATACCATGTATTAGTTAAAATTGCACATTTTGTGAATTATATCATATATATATGAGTTTTTATTTTTGTCGATGGATTAGTATCTATTTATTTTATATCGCTTTAAGGTACCAATAATTGCGGATCGCATCATTACAAAGATGAAAGGTTGTATCCTTGAAGGATAGCACAACTTTAACTTTTCCTCCTCAATAATAATCTCCTGGATTAAAAAAAAAAAAAAAAAAAAAAAAAAAAAAAAAAAAAAAAAAAAAAACTGTTCCACCTGAAGTTGGAACTCAGTGTGACACAATATGGACAAAAGAAGTTCACTCGGTTAATCGGTCGGTCCCTGAAGTGACCGTAACAAAGTGACATCATGTCTCTATACGCGGTTCCTGAAGTAACATGACCCTGATGTTAAGACAATTTTATTTTACAAATAATGTGTCCACGTGTACACTGGCAATGAATATTTCGTCAAACCCGAAGATGACGAAATTGATATTTAAATTATGTTGGTACTGTATCTGTGTATGTTCTTTATTTATTTTGATTTTTGTTTATTTTAATTATTGGTCTTGAAAAAAAAAAAAAAAAGATTCCAGAAGCAATCCATGGGATGTTATTAACTCCAGAAGTAAGTCTAACATGCAAATTATAAATTTTTGTAGCAATCCAAATTATTGTGGGTTCCCGCAGTAATCCATAAATATAGACTCCAGAAGTGGTCTATGAAATTTTTTGGATTTCAGGTATCCATAAAATTCTGGGTTCCCGAAGTAGCCCATAGTTACTAAATACTTTTGTTAATGGTTTTATTATTTTTCTCTCGTCAATCTATACTTTTGTTAATGGTTTTATTATCAAAACTCAAAATATATGTCATATTCTTTGCTACAAGAGCACAATTTTTACAGCATTAAACGTTTTCGACATATTGATTGATTAGTACCAATCAAGCGGAATTTCCCGCTCAAATTTTGGTAGACGTACCAATACAAGAGCATATGACTATCGTTTATAATAAATGCTAATCAGGGTGCACACTGATAAAGTATACGCTGTCAAATTTTAATTACATATATGAGCATGGGTGATTTAAAATTATTAATTGTAATATTATGATGAACAATCCGAAGAAAAAAAAAAGGTTTTTCGGATGACCTACTTGGATCCAAGGTCACTCACCCATAATATATTTTGCATGAATAATACTAGATGTGATGAGACTTCCCGCCGTTAGAGGGAGGAAAGCAGTCGTTATAAGAACGTCATGAATTGGTCTCATCATAATTCTTGCACCAATTCGGTATAAGGTGGAGAGGTTATTCATTCATTATGATATGCTTGAAGCATTTTATTCTTACAAGAAGAATAATTAAAACTCATTTGTTGTTGCACGTATTTTGGCATTAGTTTATGTCCCTGCAGGGCATTCCATGAGTTAACAATAATTGATTCGTCTACAACTCATCTGAATTGTTGATAAAAAATAAATAAAAATAAATAAATAATATATATTCCTTGATAGAGGAAGCCAATCACGCTGGATCAAAATGTTGCTCCTGGGGAGGCTATTGATAATGTTCTCAATGAGACTATTTAACTACGATCTTTAATTAACGAGCCATATTTATCTCCTAAAGAGGAATTCATCCATAAGTGGACAAGTGGTGTCGATATTAAAGAATGATTTTTATACGCGTACATAATCGTAGTTATTGTCGAACATGTATTCAGAGTAGCGACAACCATACATGTATTATAGACAAAATCCTTTTTCGCTGAGAAACTGCCGTGAAATATCGACAATATGTATGGTTGACTAATATGGGTGAAAGGCATCCATATTTGGTTGTCCTCTCACTAATAAACATTTTTGGACATAAATAAAAATGTGAACCCGGAAGGTTACAAGTTTGATGCTTAATTAGTTTGCATAAAAGTGAGACGAGAGGAACAAGGACGCTAATTGCACAGCGCCACTCGTGGCATCTAGTTTCTACAGACACTTGAGATCTGTGAAATTACATCATCTACTCTTAAATGATTTGAAAATACCCAATACTTTGGTAAGTATTGTGTACCCCGTTGATAGATGAATTTTAAGGGAAAATATTATTTGCCAGTTTTACATGTCATAGTCTGACATAATTGTTTGTATCGAAGATAATGTTCGTGTAAACTTCTAAAAGATTATCACAGGTTATACTTCCTTATTGAAAGAATTCAAGATAAAAGATCTTGGAATCATGTATCAAACTTATTAAGCATTATAATGGTCCATGATTTTGTCAACTTTAGAAAGTTTTGACATGTTTACATGGATAAGTACGTAACCTCCTAATAAAACTTGTGTAAAAACAATCTACTTTCATCTCGGTAGCGGGTATGTAACACTCTCTCTGGTTCGTATTACGTACTAATTACAAGTTGTTTTTGTGCTTGGTTTTATGTATAACATTATATGTTATACTTGAAATTGTTCGGTAGTGAATTTGCTTGCCAAACTTAATTAGCACTAATATGGAGGCATTGTGTATATTGGTTTTTGTAGTACCTCTAACATTTGATCTTTGCTTTGACGGTTTATCCAAAGTCTCGTAAGTAATGAACTACAAATAATCAGTTTCCATTTTCCAAATTGTTAGACGATACAACATCCTTTTTGCAGCAACAACGATGATCATCTATTATTGTTTGAAAGGAATTTACGAAGAATAAAAGATATATCAGATCCTACAAATAAGCCATTGGGAATTTGACAAAGACAATTCAACTTGAGATTTGAAATTAAGTTATGGCAACATAAAGGTCTCCATTACCAACAAAAAAAAATTGAGCTGAAGATGGTTGTTGATTAGCTACTTGTGGTAAATCAACTGAGTTATCTTCTTTCTGCTGGAGGATATATTGGACTTTACGAGTTGTACTCTTTTTCCTTAGTCAAGGTTTTTGTCCAACTGGGTTTTCCTTCTCAAGGTTTTAACGAGGCAATATATATATGTCCAACTCATTTTCTTAATCTATTTACAGTTGTACTCTTTTTCCTTAGTCAAGGTTTTTTCCTTCTGGGTTTTCCCGACAAGGTTTTGATGAGGCAACGAACTTGAAGAAATTTGCTTAAAGAGATATTCGAAGACATTATTGAAGACAAACATATATCTTGTTTTGAACAAAGACGGTCAGTGATTCTACTTGAAGATCAACATTATGTAATCAGTCTTTCTATACTTCTTTGGGTGCACATCATCAGGGGGAGAACATCAGTATTGTGTGATGGAAATTTATGCGTATTATACTCTTTTTCCTTCGCTTGGTTTTTTTTCCCAATGGGTTTTCCTAGCAGGGTTTTAATGAGGCAATATTTGACGTGTCCAACACCATGATATGATTTGTACTCTTTTTCCTTCGTCTAGGTTTTATCACTTTTGAGTTTTCCTGGCAAGGTTTTAACGAGGCAATATCATAATAGAGTGGTGTCATCCAAGGGGGAGTATTGTAAATTAATTCTTTGGTGGATTCCACCACTCTTACACCCCTCTTACACCACCACCTTTTCATCTCCCCTTCCACCTCTTCACATCTTTCACTTCTTGGTAACCCGCACATTTAGTGTAATAACTTAGGTTTAATACCTTAGTTATGAGAATGCATTCCATTACTTCCTAATGTTAATGCTATCTTTATCATTCTCTTGTATTAGCCTATAAATTGAGGCTCATTCCTTTGTAATGTATACTAATATCTAGTAATGAGAATCTCTTCTTCTCTCTATATTTCTTTTGTGCAATACTTCATCTTTTGATTTAGTTTATAATAGTTTTAATGATCGTTACCACGGAAATTAAATATTACTGCCAAATAAGCCAAATTGTTGTTTCTAGTGTTTAAGGAGCCAAAGGGATAGATTGTGTGTGCCTTTGTCAGTTGCACGACCAGACGAATAGTTGTTCATGTTGTAGTATGGTTGGGATGGTAAAATTATGTGAAGATAAATAACGATGACTTGTCCGATACCGTGGTTGGCTCGGCTTCCATGATTTATATTCCGATAACCGAGAGGTTACATAATATTCTATAGCATTATTGGAATAGAAAGGTCGATGCAAATACTTATTTATCTAACGCGTTGTTGGTTAATTAAATGGACCGGAAGAACTGTAGTTTTGATCTCTGTTACAGTCAGATTAAAATGCATAAATGATAATAGATGCATTTTGAACCTATACAGAGAGTGGGACTTAACGTGCTAGTTAGGATAGGTAGCTCTCTCATGGGTAGACATGGCGCCTTGTTTTCATTTTTCATTTTTGTTCTAAATTTTTAGTACTGATTTACTAAACCATATTTTACTGTTGATACAAAATAATATTTAAATTATTTAATCTCCATTTGTATCACCTTTTTTTTTTCTTTCAAATATTTATTTAATCTATTGGATTGATCTATCGAGGTTATAAACGTATGAAAACCTATTTTTAGTTGGGGTATGATCCAACTTATTATTTTTCAGGAAATCATAATAGTGGAACAGTCTGATCTAAAGTATCTTTCGTTCTAAATAATCGTGTTCTTCAGATCTTTAGTAGTTAACAAAACTATTTCTTTATTGATTATCAAGCTTTTATTTTTCATAAATTCCTTTACAATTATTTTTATCAACTTCATTAAATACAACTCATTTATTATTGGATTAATGTGAATGTGCTCCGTGCAATAACTTGATCTCCATTTGCTGGCTTGACGGTTTGAGTATGTAAAGTGGTTCATGAGTATCCCATACTTGGGATTTTAGGGCGGACGATCTAGAATTTGAAGTGGGGCGTTACAGTTTCCAAGAAAAATGATTAACGCACGAGTATGATTACTTAATTATAATAATAATTATAATACGAAAAGTGAAGCAATCATACACCACACAAGATCTTTTTAATGAGAAAACTTGGCAGGAAAAAACTCTGGACCTAGTCCAGTTTTGAATACTTTCAGAATTAAGCATCTATACAAATTGACTACCACAACTTCGTATAGTTGAGACCAAGTAAACTATCCTAAATTATTCAGTTACTTTAGTACCCCTACGCATACAATCAATCTGGCCAACGCACATGAATCCCAAGATATAGTCCACTATCTACAAGTCACTTCACCACTAAAAAAAGACTTATGCACCTGACTCATTTGGATCATAAACCGAAATAGTAAATGACTAACCTTCTTCAGTAACCAACTCACTTATCAATCTCCCTGAACCAATATTTATATCATAGATAAAATATAGTCAAATGATCTTTCATTTAATCATTAATCTCATTTGGTCAAAAGATCAAACCAAGACAATGATTATCGAAATAATCAATCTTGATGAACAAGCTCTATCCAAGTAACTTAATTGATGCAACTGGATAGTTTGTTCGATCTTCTACAAGTATGATGCTTACGAATAAACTGCTTGTGTAATCCCACATAAACAAGTTTGCATAAAGTCAAACAAAGATCAGAACCAAAAAGAAAAGTCTTCAATCTTCAGTTATAGTCTTCAAAAGTAACCGCTGCAAAAACAACAACTTGATTTCACTATTGATCATCCGTACAAAACGCGGTCTGTTAATATTGAATGATCAACAATTCAAACCTACATATCCAAAATCACTTAGATCTGTACTAGTCAAATCTTCAAATAAACTTGAGTAACTTTATAACATAAGAGAAGAACCTTGGAAGAAATAAGTTTGATCTATTGAAGATGACAACAGCGTTGTTCAATCACAAATAATCAACTGAAAACTAAATAAAAATTCTAGATTGTTATTAAAAATTCATGTTTGGGCCGTTATGCATATTTAAGAAACACAATTGTTGTTAATAAAGGACATCAAGAAGTCAAACACGTATCTTCTAAGAATAGGTTAAAAAATTAATTATCAAAAACACTAACTTAAATATGCCATGTGAAATATAATTTGGGATCCTTAGGGAATCCACAGTCATGCGATCAGACTATAATACTAAAGACTAAAAGTTTTAGTCTTTAATCCGGCCCAAGAACAGTCGTGTATAGTCAGGTGGTGTTCTAGCAATGCGTCTGGGGTGGGGCAATGTCCTAGCGATGCGTTTGGAAAGACCGGCGGAGTCCTAGGATTACGCTTGCTCGAGACGGTCTCCTAGCGTAACGCCTTATGTGGGGCGGAATCCTAACATAACGCCTATAGTTGGACGGTATCCTAGGATCACGCCAGAGAGACGGGCGGTATCCCAGAATCGCGTCTGGTCGGGCATAGTGCTAGCATAGCGCCTAGAAGAGTTGCACTTGTGCGAACTGAGTGTGTTAGTAGAATGGGACGGGCGGTAACCTAGCGTCCCGCCTACAAAACCCAAGCGGAGCACTAGAGTACCGTTCCATTACTTAGCTTTTAATTACTTAGTTTAGTTAATTTGCTTAGCTTAGTTAATTTGCTTAGCTTAAGTAATGCACTAGAGTAGGGCTGCACATCGGGTGGGTCGGGTCGGGTTTGGCCTCACCCGTACCCGACCCGCCATTTTGGTGGGTGACTTATTTTTTACCCGCACCCAACCCGCCGTAGAACGGGTCGGGTCGGTTTTGACCCGACTTTATGACGGGTCGGGTGCGGGTCACCCGCTGTCACCTGCCCAGACCAAACAAAGACATCAGAGTAGGTAGCGAAAACCTAATTCATTTGGTATCGTATTCATGTTTCTACTCCATAACTACCGCAAATTTGGATTCTAAGTTGCAAAAAACTCTTATTACCCATTACAGTTATACAAACAGAGTTTCACACAGGATAGTTCAAGCATTACATTTACTATTTCATATAAGCATAAAGCATCAGAGTGTCTATTTCATCTTCAGATCCAAGTTGGAAGGGCAAGTTACTGGATAGTACAATACAAGGAAACAACTAATATTGGGAGATTAAGTACTTACTGCGTCCACGACGATTGAAGATATCATGATCACAACAAGAAAAAAGATCGCCGAGAAAATGCTGATTTTCGCCATTTCTTGTTTTCTAAATCAACTTTACTTGAAATCTGATACAATTCTTTCGCTATCAAATATCTCCAATCGCCTTTATTAGAAATATAGCTGACTTTATAAGACTTGTATGCACAGGAATGCTCTACTTATAAAAGTACCTTTTATGTTCACCGGGAATAAAGACGGTTGTTTTTATTCAGAACATCGGGCAATGTTACTAAAAACGAAAAACCCATGTTAAATATGCACCTGACCAAAACCAGCATTCACAAAAGCATTTACAAACGTAGCAGCTAAATTCTGTCTGGCGGAATCAACACTCGCACCAGCACTAGCCCTACCGTCAATCAAGTGCACCTAGAAAACAAATAAGCCAACAATTCATACACAATGACAGCTGCAAAACCGCGATAAAACAAGCAAATGCATAAATATTTATGCAACATGGTGGCGAAGGTGCACAAGAATATTTATGCAACATGCATCAGGAGAACTGCCTAAGAATACTGATGTCTGTACAAAATGACAGATTGGTGCACAACTTGAGTGTGTTTTCCATGTTATTAGCTGTATTTTCAGTTGTACACGCAGAGGTCAGGCAGTCAAGCTTATTAAAAATTAGACACATTCTTGTTTCAATATAAAAACTTGAGGTCTAGATAGGGCCTGAGACATTGCTTTTCTTTTACAAGGACAACTGTTTCCAGTGACTGGTAAGTCAGACATTCTATCCTGACGCCAATTTAATATTCCCCGAACATTAATCATATATCTCAGGTATCACATGAAAGACACCCTCTCCCAAGTAGAGACAATAAAACTCAAAATGTATCTCAAAACTTACTTGGCGTGCAAGGATATAACAAAATTGCTTTTTCAGTTGAATGTCTTCACAAGATGTAAACATCTCCTTCACATACTGCAAAAGTAGTCACCTCCACTGTCAAAATTCACAGATGAAAGAAACAATTCTTGCAAAAACTAAATATGAGATCATACAGAACAAAAACAAAGATACATGTTTAAGATCTAAAACAAAACACACCTTCAACTTATTCAAGGAAAGCGCAATCCGGAGTGCCGACGGGTACTCTTTAAACTTGAGATATATTGCTAGGCTATATCCAGAACTAGCAAAACATCCTCATTGCAAGAACCCACAAAGACCAAGCCCAATGAGATTGCTGCAAACGCAATCACATCAAGTGGTGCATTTGTATCCCCTGGAATTGGAGACAATTTCTGATGAATCTGCAAAATGATTCACCTATAAGTACATTCAAAGTTTCAAACACACATTTACTATATCACTAATAAATTAAAGACAGAGGGTAAAGAACTAAGCATTCTCTGAAAAACATCTTGATGGCAGAATAGACCATCGTGTCTCACACTCTTGAGCACTAAACAATTTGACGACTAAGTACTCTTGCTACAAGAGCTTACAAACTGATATCCACTGTCTCCATGCCATGTGCAATAATATAATTATCCCCCAGTTAGATGACCCAAGGCAGAAACCCTAAATTTTTTCAATTCTTTTCAAATCAAATCTTTTAATAAGAATAACCATCTTCTTTTATATAATGTGTACTTAATTTTCATCTTTAACTACTCAATTCCATCATTAATCACCTCAACAGAAACCCTAACTTATTTCCCTTTCAGTTTATTTTTTCTTCCTCTTATTTTTGCTTAATCCGTATCAACAACATCTTCACTAACACCTTCTGAACCTTTCCTTTCATCACTCAATCACAAATCCCTCATTTCAACTCTCAATCTTCCTCACAGATGAAGAACAGGGAAGGGGAGACGGAGAAATGGAGAAGAAAAACGAGAGGAAATAAAGCCTCATTTCTCTCACTCAGCTAATAAAAACTTTATGGCGGGTGGGCGGGTTGGGTCGGGTGAGAGGAGCTATCACCCGCACTCGACCCGCCATAAATCGGTTTTTAATAAAATCACCCGCACCCAACCCGTTCATCGGCGGGACGGGGCGGGTCGGGTAATTTTGGGCGGGTGGGTCGGGTTGGCGGGTTGGGTCGGGTTTGTGCAGCCCTACACTAGAGTAATGGATACTATGCGGACTCTTACAGTACCGCTTAATTAGCTTAGCTTAGTTAATTAGCTTAGTATGCTTAATTTACTATGTATTGCTTTGGGCGGAGCCTTAACATTCCGCTTGGACCAGGCGGCATGCTAGCAATGCGCTCCAACTGAGCGGTATTCCAGCAGCACGTTTGTGTGTGGGCGTGATCCTAGTACCTCGTTTCATCAGACGAAGCCCCAGAGTAACGCTTGATCAGGCGAACTACTAGCTTATCGCCCGTGTTTCTGAGCGTTGTCCCAGAATAACGCTTGGCTCTGGGCGAAATACTATGACGCCGCTTAGCATCAAGCGGTACACTACGAACCCGCTTGACTAAAACCTATTTAGTCGGAAAAAATGACTACTTCTAATCAGCTACAGTCGATTCCTTCGATTATCTACTATATCTCGTCATTCCACTGTGCTACGTTTTTTTGGACTAAAGATTACTTTTAATCTTTAGTCAGCCATTTAATCGTCCCATTGTGGACGCTCTTATAACATAAAGAAAGTCGAAATTTGTCATACATATGTAAAATAAATTTTATTAGGGCTACCGTTAACAATTAATATTGTAATGTAATTATGAACAAAAAATTATTTGATAATCCTAAATCATGACCAATACCAATGTATTATCAAATCAAACAGAGAACAGAGCAACCTGGCTCAGGTACCAAATGATAAAATTTATATGCAGAAATAAGATAGGATCATATACCTCAAGTCATTGTTGATTTGATACTGAAGAATGGCAGAACTAATACAGAAAACCAATTGTTCCGGTGGTTAGTAAAATCCCTCAATCAATTGAAGTATGAAGTAAATGTTATTACAAGATCTTCGGCACTCTTACTAATCTTTAGATCTCGATCTTCTGCAATCTTACTAATCCTTAAATCTCTATGTTTGATGATTACAAAAATATGACAGAGAAAGTGATTTCAGTGAGTGCAGGGGCCCTTTATCTAATCTCCTTAAATAAATCTTCCACCAAAAGTTAATAGGTGCGAGAACCGATTTCAAAAGATACATACTTTCCAGGGAAGACTGAAGAGACAAACTTAGTGTAGAAACATGTCGGTTAATTGAACGTGTTTTATATGATGATGAGACACATAAGCCATACTACTGATAATCTAGCACCACTAGCTTCTGAATCCATGACTACTAGCACACCAGAAGTAGTAGCAACCACCGTACTACATCATTTTTTGTTACATATATTTTACATATATACTAAATTTAAATCATAAAATTATTATACATATACTAAAAAATCTATTTTCAAGTATTTTATACACCGGATTTTGTGTGCCATATTTTTATATTTAAAAAGAATTATACATGTATGTCTGCCATTCTAAATTATTGCTGAATCATGAACCGTTGATCGGATTTTTAACCGATATAATTTCTACGAATTAGAATAATACTTATACATTCGTCGTTCTGTATGTTTGTCGAATTTCGAGTTGTTCACCGTAATTCGTGACTGAATGTTATGAACTGATACCTTTACAATCACCATGGGGAAAAAGGGCGTGGGACAATATTTGGGATAACAAGCATTTTCGACGTTAGCCGGAACCACATGAGATGGCGTTACAGGTCCGTTTCTGAAGCACAAAATGCTGCCATTGATGTCTCGAAATATTATATAAATATTATTGACCAGAAAATAATATTATATATAATACACAAAAAATTTAAACACGCGGACATTCTCGAGCAGTGAGAAACTTTATATTTTAATTTTACTGAAAACAAAACTCCACCTTCATAACCACCAAGCCTAGAATCTAATTCTAGTGTGAGTACTGTTGGTATTGAGACACCTTTTGGTGAATAACTAGGTGGGGAAGAATAATGAGAAAGAAAACAACTACACCACGTAACAATAAACACAGAGACATCCACCAACATCATCTTAACTTTACAAACATCATTTTAACTTTATAAACAATCAAAAGAAAAGAAAAAAAACAACCAAATGAAAATGAAGATACTACGACCCTAATATGTGTAAATAGAGGCTAATTTTTTCAAATAATCTTAATTTTGTCTTACATTAACACAAAAATAGCATATTCAGACATTTAATATCATTTTTTTAAAGCATTATTTACAAATCAACCGTGTAATGCCAACCAATAATGGACAAGAACATTGCATAAATCAGGATCACTAAGGGTCCGTTTGGAACCTTAGGATTAGCAATGTATGACATTGTCAATTAATGTACACTATAACTTCTTTAAAACGATACTCGATAATATAATATTTTTGTTAAAATAATAAAAAAATTGGTCCTGATTTAGGCTTTTAGTGTTAAAATAATAAATTCGATAAAATTATAAAATAATATATTTTAAAAGTTCCTTTAAGTATTAATAGGTCCCAAATAATATATAAAATAATAATGTTACTATAAATATAAAAAATTAATTTTATAAATATTAAATTTTCTTAAAATATGATTTAATATTGGTTTGTTTTTCTTTAAAATTCAAATCAAGTTGTATTTCATCCCTAATAATTCGTAGTGCGCTCAAAGACCTGGAGTTACGTTGTTGTATTGCAACAAGAAGTGTTGAAATGTGATTGATACTTGTAGTACTTGTATTTGTATTGCAATTAGTCAATAATATAATATCTCTATAAAATTAGTCGATATTTTACTTAAAGTACAATTGTTATTCAACCACCAAGTTAGGAATTTATTCTTTAAAATAATAATATTTATTTAACTATAAAATAATAATTTATTATTTTATCGATAATATAACATCTCTTTAAAATAATAATTTTTTTTGGTCCCAAGTCTATTATTTTATAGAAGCTATACTGTAGTTGTTATGTCATGCATAAGAACTACATGTAGCATGAAAATAAAACGGATTTAGTACAAATATGGAATTTTAACTAAAAACTAACTATAAAAATAGATAGAAATTATAAAAACAAAAACAAATATTAAGAAAAAAACTAAAAATACAAAAAATTAAATATAAAATAAAAATAATATTAATAAATTGAAAAAAATAAACAATAAAAATATTTATAGCATAAATAAAATAATAATAAGGAGAAAAATCAAAATTGAACATTAATAATAGTCATACCATAATGTTTAAAAAGAATAAATTGAACATTAAAATGATTTTTTTTATAAAACCTAAAAAAATTATGAAAATAATAAAAACAGTAAAAAATTAAATAAAAAGCATAAGATCGTAAAAAAATAAGTAAAAAAACATTTCATGGTAAAAAATTAATGTTAGATAAAACTTTTATAAGAAAAAATAGATTTCTGAAAAATAAAAACCATAAAAATAATAAACAAATTATAAAAAGAAAAAGTTTTCTAAAAATAATATTAAAAATTAAAATAAATATAATTATATTAAATTAAATCCATAAATAAATAAAATAAATAGTTAATGGGCAAAAAAAATGTTAAAGAAGAGTAATATGAAAACTTAAAATTTTAGGAAAATAAAATAAACAATCAACTTTTGTCAACAGTGTAGGTGAAGAGTGTAACAGAGGGTTGTATTTTTTTTGTAAAACGAAAGAATTGATTTATTAATAAAATTCCAGTTACATAGTTTGGATATCATCAGCGAAAGCTAATCCAACCAGTATGGCATAGAATTCTGCCATTCTTCTACTGATAAAATAGATAAATCATGTTTTGCTAGTAAGTCAGCTACATTGTTTGCATCTCTGTGAGCATGACTATATTTCCATGATTCAAAATTTCTTAAGAAAAATCTACAATCTTGTATAATGTTATTGTTCCTCTAGCTTACTGCTCCAACTTTCCCATTAATGGCATTGACTACTCTTAGACTATCTCCTTGCAAATGAATATTTGGTAGTCCTTCAGCTATTCCCACATTATTGCTCCCAAGGCTGCCAATGCTTCAGCTTCCTCAGGACCTACAACTGATTTTGGAGCACTTCTAGCTCCATTGGATACACCTGCAAAGTTTCTAGCCATTAGTCTCAATCCAGATTTATTATTAAATTTATAATAAGCTGCATCAAAGTTAATTTTGATTTCATTTGGACTAGGTGGTTTCCAATAATGAGTCTGAGAGGGGATAAAAGTGTTATTTCTTTCTATTATATTAGCTTGCACTTTTTTTCCAATATGACATGTGAGTCTTTGTATTCCTTATTATTGAGCCATTTTGAACCTGCAAGTTAACAAACACCACAACATATCTATGTTTCGATATTTCCCACATTTTAAAGAAATAAGAGTAGAATAGACTAACATTAGGGGGTCTAGCTTGAACATCATGATGAGACCCATTCATAAACATTCTTACCTTGTAGAATATGAAGTATATTAACATCAATATTATTCAAGACAAGTAAATACACAGGACATTCAAGAAACAGATGTTGGACGGATTCAACAAAAGAAGAGAAAAGGGGACAACATTATCAATATGAGCATTATATTTTAGTCATATTTCTCTAATAGGCAAGCAGTTATGAATTAATTTCCAAATAAAGTGTCGGATCTTAATTGGAAGTTTAGTTTTCCATAGAGACTTCCAGTTAATAGGAATAGTAAGGGAGGAAACTTCAGTAGTATCATTTAAGATAGCTCTATAAGCAGTTTTGACAGAAAATTTTTCATCGTTTGCAGGTGCCCATCTTATTTTATCTACACCTAAGAAAGGAATTCTAATTTTTTTAATGGCTTCTACTGTTTGATGGTCAAAAAGAGCCTAAAGAATAACAAGATTCCAAGACTTAGTATCTTGGTCAATGAGTTGGAGACAAATTTAAGATCTGCAGAAACATAATTAGATTTAGGAGGTCCAGTAAGAGATGAAATCCAATTATATTTCCAAATAGAAATTTTGGATCCATCTCCCACCTCCCAGCAATAATACTTCTTAATAATCTCAATGCTATCACATATGCCCCTCCATATTCAACTTCCCTACTAGTTCAGAACATCATTCAGAGGATTAACAGACTTAAAATATTTACTTTTTAGAATAGAAGCACATAGAGGTTGTTCTAGCATTCTCCAAGCAAGTTTTACAAGGAGAGATTGATTGAGAATGTCAGGCTACCTAATGTTTAAGCCTCCTAAGTCTTTTGGTAAAACAATGCTTTTCCAACTTTTAATGTAAGTACCTTTTCCATTCTCTTTTTTGTTGTACCAGAAGTCTCTTTGTACAACATCCATCTTATCAGTAATTTGCTTAGGCATTTTAAACACAGTCATATGATGACTAGCTAAAGTACCCAAAACAAATTGAGGCATAGTTGTCTTACCTGGTTGATTCAGAAATTTGGATTTCCAACCTGCATTCAATGCACGCCTCAAAAGATGAATATTCAATGTATCCCATCGGAGGTAATAGGAATTATATGTAGTTGCTAGTTGTTTAATTAGAATCATGCCAAAAACCTAATTTTTGAATGCCGCCCTTGACTATTTCCTTTGACTGCACTACACCCTCCAATTACTCTCATTATTAAAGTTCCAAACGGAACCTAAGTTTTGGTAAGAATATAGTGTTAGTAAACACAAATATTATACTCCCTTCATCCCAGTTTAGTTGCTTAAATTGGGTTTTACACACATATTAAGGAATTGAGAGATGTATTAAATTTTCCATCTGTACCCTTGATAGAAGTCTTCAACCATTAATTGTTATTAGAGTTTCTCCAATGGAATGTATGTGAAGAAAAAAGTCTCAATCCACATGGTATAAACATCTATTTTTTTGGAAGACATCCTCTAAGTGAACCTCAGTTCACTTAGAGGATGTCTTCTCATCCTAGTTACCATTTTATTAGTAAAGTTACCTAAAAATAAAATAGAGAATATATCTATCAATAAATGAATGACACATAAATATATATAAAAGTTACAAAAACTTATGGGTTGGAGATTTAAATTTAATACTCCTTATGTTTATGAATTTATTCCCTAATATAGTATATAAACATCAAGAGGATGTCTTTAAGGTGATACCACATGTGAAAGAACCACATTGACCATTGGAGAAGCTCTTAGTATATTTAAAAAATAACTTATATTTCCAAGATAAAATGCAAGGGTGATTTTGGAAATTATATAAAAACATATCAAGTTAAGCAAGTATTATGGGATTAGATAAAAACTCTATTTAAGCAACTAAATTGGGATGGAGGGAGTACAAAAAATAAATAGTTAGCTTTTACTCAGGGACGGATCTAAGAAAGAGCTAATCAAGACACTTCAAGTGCACTACCTAAATATTTTTTTTGACCTTTCTTTACTTTCAAGCCTAGGTCTAATTTAATTTTTAAGTCCATTTGGGTCCGCGCCTTTTACCAAATTTTTTTCAAGCGTCGTAATAAATTTAATACTGAAAGTGTAAGATTATCAACTAGTCCATCACTCGTGTGATGCACGGGTCTATTTCTTACAATTGTTGGTAAATCTCCGCTAAGATTTCATCGATTAGAAAAGACTGGAAAAAATATAATTGTGGAAAATTATTTATTTTGTTATCTTATTTGAATATAATCTATATTTGTATTAAGTTCTGAATAGGATAGTATATCAGTACGAATAAAATTTAGATTTGCATAAATTTGGGCTCAAAAATTGTTTTGGTTGTGTGCCTTTGCTCCAAAGAACTAAATAAAAATTACAAAAACTCGAATATAAATTGAATTTATCTGATAAAAAATCAAACAAATTTACTCGTAAGAAAAAACAACCTAAGTTACTGCAAAATAATAAAAGAAAGAATCTTAATTTCTATTTATCGATCTCATCCCTATAGGTCACTGTTTGGCGAACAATACAATCTATAAATCCGGAATTGTCAGAAATGAGTTGATGCACAATGGTTTTGGTATAACCATATGGTAAATCATTCTTCTTGATGATAGTAATTTTTAATTTTGATGGTCCATATGATGTATTTGAAATGCCAATGTCATTTGATGTTCATTTTCTTCAAAAGCTCCCGATCTTAAGTAGAACCTTACATTTTTTAACCCATGTGTCCATCTCTCGTCCATTTTCATTGCAAAGCAAATTTTCTCTGAAAATTGATATCTAGTCATTGTATTGTATCCCTTGATTTCATTACTTACCTCCCTATTATTACCTTATTCCCAACAACAACCCCATTTAGTACTTCTGCACCAATTTCATGTTCTCCTAGTTGTATTATGATTAACTTTGTGCCCTCAAAAATGTGTTGTCCCCTGTTCAAGTTATTCAAAAGAATAATAGGTAGACCAAATTTCAATCGTAGTTCATGACTCGACATGTAAGTATTTTCAACCTGATTCAGAAATTCTTTAGGATACAAAAATGTTGCTTCATTATAATTCCGAGTAGCAAAAGATATATAATCCTTGCTAAGGAATACATACTCTTCTCCATGAAATAGGGATACCTTGCACATATTTATTTCAAAGAGGTGAAGTATTTTGAATTATTAATGATATATTTATCGACAAAATATAGTTCTTGTTATGAATAATTGCTCCATTTTTTAACGTAACTCTAAATACGTCATTTTAATTTCTTATATTTAACAGGTACATACATTTTCTACGTAAATTCACATATATTAAAAATACATGAAATATTTCCATGATATTTACTACATATGAAATGCCAAAAAAATAAATTTAAACAAAAAGAAAAAATAATAGCACGTGAATTTATGGAATAGAAGCAAATATTGTTATAAAAGGTACATATTCATATTAATGGCCTAGTATGACTTTTTTAGCTTCCAAAATCACACCAGATCAATTGATTAAGTTCCCTTGTTACACTTTAAAACTAACACCTCAAAGTGATATGTACTTTTCGTGATATTCTTTTGAACAACACAGCCTATGATACTGTCAAATATTTCCAATGCCTCTTCTGGTTTTGTACCTGTAATTTTTTTTTTACCATTTAGACATTAGTTTGATTGATTTTATATACAATGCTATTTACATAGTAATGCTACAATTAATTTTCTTTTCCGTCTCAAGATATTTTGTAATGTTACATTGCATCAACTTCTCTGCCACTCCTCCCACAACAGTAAAAATTGCATTAAATTTTTTATCTGTTACCTTCAAGTGAATCTCGTACCTACATGTATCACCAAAGTTAAACATATAACTATTGCGTTCACTTTCGATGGAAACCAAAAAATTCTCTGATACGTACTATGGTTTTTGTGATGCCAATAAATTGTTGCATTCCTTACACAATGAATAGGAGGTGCTCTTACAAATAATCTTTCCATGACATATATTATTATACCATGGCTTGTGCTTACAACCAATGATGTTTTTGCAATGCCAACTATTTCTACAATACATGTGTATTTATTTCCTTATCACTACCGAAAAATTATTAGTCTACAGTAGAGTTACCAGAGCATCTGAACATAAGAAATAAATCATGACTTACCATATTATTGGAATCTTTCAGTAAGTAGATATTATATCCATGAGAATAATAAAATCACTGAGAAAAGATATACATAATATTAACATAAAAATTATGGAGATTAAATCACTTCATGTGTGCCTTTATTAATCATAGATGCAATTACAAAGTTCAAAACAAAGATAACATTGAATTTATTTTAGCAAAAGCAAGAAAATTACTTACAATATAGAATATTGTTGTCAGACGTGTTTTTTGTGTGCTGGAGCTTAAGTCACATCTAGAAGGTATATATTGCTTAAAATGTTGCTTAAATAATTTGTGCTATTTATTGCCATTCAAACTCGTGTATTTAACGTAGATGCTATTTATTTATTAAGAATGTTCGATACGTGGATTTCTAATATAAGTTTGTATTTACTTCAAATGGCAACCCTAAAAAATCAAAAAGGAAATCCAAGATAGATTATTTTAGGATAGTTTAGGATATTTTTGTAAAAAAATTGTAACCCACCCATATCTGTGGTGTTTTTTTAAAACCCATTAAAAACGGAAACAATACCAAACACTATACCCTAGACACGACGCTAGCCTAAAAAGATCGATTAGAAGACCAAATAAGTTTTGCATGAACAATCCTAAGTCAGCCTACCCATCTCAAATAAGAGAAAAAGAAAAAAACAGATAAACCAAGAATGCATAAATAAAATTGACATACAACATATCTAGCATACTAACTTGGGGAGTACATAAAAAGGGTTTCACATCACTTTGCTTGGCCATAGAAGTATACCATATAACATGATCACATGAAAAAGATTACTGGATTCAAAACTAATTCAATCTGAGAATCGATAGGATCCAAATACTCAAACTTTTTTTTTTTTTTTGTAATATTTATATATACGATTATTCAAAGCTTAAACACATTGAATACCTAAGAGTTAATTTTCAAAGTTTCATAAGTTTAATACTCTATCCATAACCATGTTTATATAAGTGTGGTGCAAATATGTAGCATCTATGTGGTCAGTACAAAGGTTCCTACTCAGTATCTTTAATGAACTGTAGACTAAATACATACGGTTAAGCAATCTTAGTTAGCAATAAACCAACAAACCATGCAACTAAGTATTTTTATAGGACAAAAAATATTACACCAAGCATTTTCACCGAGTTTAAAAACAAACATAACAAAACCTAACTAATTTACATTATGTTTACTTCATCTGGTACTTTAGCTAATATATGAAAACCAAAATAAACAACTTTCATCCGAGTAGACCCTTGGTTAGGTGAGAACACAAATTGAGTTTAATTAGTATGAAATATTGGTTTCTAAGTTTTATAATTAATTTCAATAAAAACTAATAATATTATTAAAAACTAATAAAACATAAGTTAATCATCCTAAAAAAAATAAAACATGTAATAATCTAACAAAAAATCAATGCAATAGAAAAATAAATAAATCAAATGTCATGGGCTTACATTAATTGCAACATCTTTAAGGACTACAACACTTATTATATCTAGCTTCATAAATTTACTAAAAATTATACCGCTCCAATCCTTCTCTAAATTTTGACATTCTTAAAATTTTTCAATCTCAAGCTATTGTTCTTCTATATATCCTTGCCTTACCTAATTATCATGTGCCTTTACTTCATCAACAAAAGCTTCGTCAAAATCGTAATACGCCATATCTTCAAAAAAAATTTCGTTCAGCCGTTTAATTTTTTTATAAATTCCTTCATCTTGATTATATATTGTAATTTTGTTGGTATTTTATTAAGATAAAATAGATATCGAGCAATGATTTTCTTTGGAAACTCAATTACCTTCTTTTGGATTTCTTTCTCTCTATTACACAAACCTAAAAATAATTTCACATGAAAATCATCAAATAACTATAAACTATACTTAAAATAAATTTATAATGATACATATATAACGTATACGTAAATTCCATATATATCAAGTGTATTTAAACCTACGAATTCTCGTGAACTATAACATAGTGTGTATTTTTTTTAAACCCGAGAGTATACCATGTTCACGTCAAGTCAACTATTTACACAATCATTGTATGCGTACTCGTGAATTCTTATATACTAAAGAGAGCGTGTGTTTCATTTCAACGCAACAATATTAGAATTCAAATTGAGTGAATATATATAAGAAGTGTCTATTTATATGTGCTTCTGAACTATCGGATGATCCCCAATATGATCAGAAGAACCTTCAGATAGATATGTACTAAGAGAATGTAATAGCTAGTTCCACTTAATCATAGGATGAACCCATGTATTATTATAGAATGATTTATATATAGATCGAGTGAGTGGGTATATGTTATATATATATTAGGGAATTATAACATGAGCCCGTAAATTATATTATACATATATCGAAATACTTTACGGCTACGTGTACCCGTGAATTATAAAGTGAGTCACTGGGTTATATATGAAGTTAGTTTATATGCACCCGTAAGTTATTCATCCTCATCCCGTTTTTCTGGCAAAGAGCATACTCATATACAAACTTTCAAACCCCTTTTTGCTCCTGTCAAGGTCTTGGTATCAACTAAATAGGAAAATAAACATTTGCAAGAAAATTAAGAAGTACAATTATCAAACATAAAAAGATTATGCAATTCTCCACCAAACCAGCTCATCATTGTTATTTGAAATCACTGTGAATTATGTGCTAATTCGGAGCAAAATTATATGTTGAATATCATCTCATCACTGCTGTTTATGTCAATTTTCCCATTGACATTAACAACCAATAATTTAAAGATTGCATATTTAACTTAAGATTTTAATAAATGAACTGATACATAGAATCATTTTAAGAAATAACAATTTAATAAACATTTTTACAATTTAATGGCGGATAAGTCAATAATATGATCAAAAGTATAATTTCAACTACATCTCTTAAAAGTAAAAAATTTTATTATGAATCTTCTACTCTTTGGATCATCCATCGTACGTACCTAATAACCTTTTTTCTTCTGATCTTCTTAATCTTCTTTCCTCCCTTCTCTTTCTAATTTTTCCGACCTCTTCTTCGTTGAATGCTCTCTTCTATTTATAGTTATAGTAGCGGGTCCCATTTGTCCCGATAGCAACTATCGTTCTTCTTATTATATTAGGATCGGGATGCTTATAAGATTGACAGGTCATGTTTTCTCTTTGGTGCGCTCTTTGCATGGTTTACACGTGCTCTTCATTCCTTGAAATCTTTGGTGCGTTCGTTGCATGGTTTACACGTGCTCTTCACTCCTTGAATATCAACTTCGTCCCGAACATATGTGTCAGTAAAGTAATTATTACCTTACTTTCCCGCTCCATGCTCATCATTATTCTTCCTTTCCCGTTCTATGTGTATTTAATGCTGTCTGTTTCGATTAGTGTGATATTACTTTCCCGATCGTACGTGTCAATCGTGCAGAGATTTACTCAGCCTGTCACTTCTGTCCCGTTTCGCTACTTTAATATGGATTTGATTGTGTGCTTCTCGTCCTTCTTAATTTCATTGTTTCTTTCTTCATCGTCTTACACGTGTCGCTTCTATTTTTATTTCCTAACATCTTGCCCCCTTCTTTTTCTTTTTCCATAAATCTTAACGGTCGATCCGAGGTTTTCGAAAAAAGTAAAAGAACAATTATTACTCCCTACTTTTTCATCACCTCTTTTCACACGTTATGCGAACTTTTCGGAAGCAGTAACTTTTATTATCACGTTTGTGTCAGTTACTCCGGTTTTCGAGGAAATCAAATCTTTGCCTTTAATTAATGCCTTTTCAAATTGTGACGGTTTCTATTCTTTGCTTTAAATACGATGCAGTCTTTTTCACTTCTGTCTTTTACCTCTTAAAGTTGCTGTTCTCTGCTTTCCTTGAGTTTTTTCAAGTACTTTCGTCATCCCAATCGTTTTAAGAAGCTTTTAACTCCAGATATATTTACTTTTCCTTTGATCAAGCAATTGTTTATCTCCTTCCTTCAGGTATGTTAAAAATTTTCTTTTGGGTATCTTACTTTAAATGTCTAATCATGATTGATTCTTTTCACAAATATGATTGAATTGATCCTTAAAAACTTTCTTTCCAGGTAAAACATCATGTCGTCTAGGAATCCCAATGCTACTGGTGACCATCAAGAATCTGGAAGACCTGCTAGAATTTCTTCCTCTAGATATGCCGTGCCTCGGCCTGCTCGTAACCCAGTTCCTGAGGCTACTGCGAATGTTAACCCCACTTCTAGAAATAAACGTTCTCAAGCATCTTGTAGCTATCGAACAATGGACATTGAAGATTTTAAGATAAGACATGATATTCAAGACTTTAAAGTCTCATTTTTTGATCCAAATTCCGATGTGTTAACTTTAAGTGCGATGCAGAAGTTTAACTATTCGCCCAATCGTTTATTAATTTCTGCTGGTGCTTTAGAGGCCGGACTTCGTATTCCTTTATACGAAGAAGAGAATCCTTTTCAATTTGAGGTCCTTGCAACTCGAGGTAGTTCTCCTCATGGACTGGCCCGATCCATTACGCAATATAATGGAAATTGGTGGCGGATTCTTGACGAATGTTATCTTCGAAGTGAAGGGCGGACTAATCTTTCTTGCTACGTACCAGATTTTTCAGAACGTAGAGGTTATACTGTTGAGAATTTTCATGCCACATATGGAGATTGCATCTCAAAGAAAAATTATGTGAAGTGGAGTGTCAGTCCCGCTCGCAAAAGTCATTCGGGATTTTCCTTATTACATGAAATTGATGATCCCAAAATCAAATATGTTCCCAAAACCAAGCTTGATTTTCCCACAAAGGAAAGAATTCGTCAGGATCATGATTATAAGTGGTATCGCACTCCAATCGTAATTGAAGGTCCTTGGATTTATGGTAATATTCCTGCCAATGAAATTCAAGTGCTTCGAAATCGATTCCCAAGCTACTGCCCTTGGCGGTTAAATTTTGAGGACTACAAGTTCGATTATAAGGTTTGTGTTACTCTTTATTTCAAGACTGTTATGAATTGTTGTTAAATTATTTCTTATGAGACAAATGTCTGTGTTTCAGATTGAACCTAATTCTGATCTTGTTGCTGATGCCCCTCCTCCTCCACGTCGAAGTCTTGGTATCCAAATTGTTGAGGGGAGACAAAGAGTGGAAGAAGAGGAAGTAATTGAAGGTAAAGGAAAGCGTAAGTTAGTTTTTCCTGAAGAAACAAAGAAAAAGAGAAAAATGAGAAGACCATCGTACCCTTCCGAAACAGAAGAAGGGGAAATTAGAGATAATACAATTGAGGGGTGCAGTGGTTCTATTCCTATAACTACTGCTTTAGGTTCGGTCCAAACAGATGTATCGGGACAACATGTTATTATCAACGCTGTTCCCGTTAGCGTGGGAGAACCTATTCTTCCTTCAAATCAGCATTTCGTACCCTCATCTATTTTTGAAGTTGTTCCAAACACTACTGCTCCCTCAAATATGTTCAACACTTTTTCTCCTCTTCCCTTTAGTTTTGAAATAATGCACGCTGCCCCTTGCAGTGGTACACTAACAGTTTTCTCTGGGTTGCCTCAAGAGGAAGCAGACGATGTTGTTGTTGAGGAAGATAATGTAGTAAAATTGATCGAAGCTGCTGCAATTGAAGAAAATGTTGAAAATGAGAATATTGTTGTGGAAGAACAAAGAAATGAAATTTCTGAAGTATCTAATGCTGAAAGTACGATCCCTAATGTTCCCACTTCAATCGTTCCTGATGCTCCGCACCCTACTGGGGAAGTAAATACTTCTGATATTATTCATACATCAAGTGCCCCCATCAGGATATCAGCTCATCCTGCCACTCCCTCTCATGATAGCGATGATGAAATGCCCGATGCTGATCCTCCCATTCAATGGTATTTCAATGAGGAAGATGAGGGAATTACTCTTGCGGGTAGAGAAGATGAAGCCTTTGAATGGTTTGTATCCAAAGGGTTTTTAAATACCTCCATTCAGCACGATGCATCGAAGTCCGATAATGCCTCCATGGCTAGGCTTCGGGCTTCAATTGGTGCGGCTTCGAAAGATAGCGCTCGGGATGCTTGGTTCGAAGGCGATTTTTTCGATCAGCTATACCCACTCAATCTTCCTTCTTCTTTGAGTGAGATTCTGACCATGGCAGAAGGCTCATCATACTCGTTTCCTCAGCAAGTTCTCGCTCAACTTAAGGTCGGTAACGATTGTACGTTTGCAGCGTATAAGTTTTATAAAGCTCGAGCCGTAATGATGGAACTGATGCTCAAGAACGAGACATCAAAGGCAAAGAGTGGGAATGAGAGTTTGCAGCAAGAAATTGAAAATCTCAGGCAACAAAACAATAATCTTCAACAACAGCTTCAACAACAACAAGAACAACAACAATAGCAACATGGACAACCGAAAATTTTTGAAGATCAAAATGAAAAGCTTCTAGATCAGAATCAAGGTTTGTCCTTACTTCTCAATTCATATTTTATCCTGGATTCGTACTACGATTTATCGTTCCAGTATCTACCTATATTGGGTACGATCCTTTGGTTCGTTCTACCTATATTGGGTACGATCCTATGGTTCGTTCCAGTACTTGGTGCATACTTTTTTTTTTTTTTTTTTTTAAATTCTACCCTTCATTTATGGGATCAGAAGGAGACTTGGAACCTCTGTTTAGGTTCTAGCGTAGGATGATTCAATTGAACAATCATGCAAGAGAAGTAAATATGGATATGGAACTGGTTAAGAAGAAATTAACACAGTTGTCCGATAGTATTGAATTGAATACCTGGAGACGTAATAGAACGGAATCCAAGTATCAAGAAGTTCTGAAAACTTTAACCCTTAAAGAAGCAGAATTTAAATCTGTAGTTAGAGGTATATGTTGAGTTATATGGTAATTTTATTGATGGTATTATATGGTTTATCTAACATTCACTCTGATTTTTAGTGCTAGAAAAGAAGATGAATGAAGCTAATGGCCGGGCAACAATAGCGGGAGCTGAACTTAACATTGCAAATAATACAATAGCAAACATTACTGAAGAGCTAAAGACTTCAGAGAAAAATGTAGCTTTGAGTACGATTAAGCTTCGGGATTTACAATCTCAACTCAACATTCAAGGTGATGAAATGATAAAAGTACAATCAAGAGCTGATGAACTATTAAAAGAATTGAATGCTGAAAAGGAGAAAGTTGATAAAGATCAGGAGAAAATTAAAGATCTTCAATCGGAAATTGACTACTGCCATGCTTATGTTGTCTGGGTAAGACAGGATGCCAAATCTAAAATTACAATGTCTTTTAATTATGCTTTGGAGCGGGCTCAGGCCGATCCTTCTGTGGTGAGTGGTCGTGCTTCTGTTCCGGATGTTCCTCCTCAACCACTCCGTCGATCCAATCCCAAAGTGTAGTTGTATTTGTTGTTGGCTTTTAGCATTTGTAGCTTCATTTTTAGATATTCTAGCTTTGTGTCCCGATCCTGTTTTGTTTTCGAGGCTTGACTTACTTTTGTTGAGAACATAATTTTGTGATTTTTTCCTTCTTAAAGTTTGTGCTCTGAATATTGTTCCTGCACAAAATATAATATTTAAAAAAATTGAGGTTAATCATATTGTTTTAGAAGTACAATAGATTGAAGTGTATATACCTCAATACATATAATTCGAGATCCCACACATACGAAACAAACCCGGGCCAGGGGTAAGATACAGGGTTGGTCCCGAACGTACTCTGAAAATGATTACCATAAGTTAGACATTCCTTCCTTATTAAAAGTTTTGAATTTATTCAAATTCTAATAAGACATGTACCTCTTTGGGTATTGAGATTGAATTACGTCGCCAATCGAAGCGCTTTCCAGAATATGATGTTCCTGGATTTGAATTTAGATTATGTCGCCAATCGGAGCGTTCTGCCAGAATAAAATATTCCTGGATTTGAATTTTATTGTAAGTATAAATTCAGAGGAAATCGCATTGTAAAATAAAATCAAAATAAAGATATGAATACCTGTGCTGGTTTCCAAAATTGTGTTAGTTTTACGGATAATAAAGCTTTAAGTATCGTGCATTCCAAGGATATTGTAAGGTTTTTCCTTGCATATTTTGGAGATAATACGATCCTTGTCCAGCGGAAGTATGTATTATATATGGACCGTCCCAAGTTGGTGTGAACTTTCCAGCATCTTTGTCCCGATGGTATTCAGGGATCTGTCTAACACATATTGTCCTTGCACAAAGTTTCGGGACTTGACTTTTTTGTGGTAATCCCGTGCTATCCTTCTTTGATAATTCTCCATCTTCTGGAGTGCCACTTCCCGCTTTTCTTCTAAATCATCCAATTTTTCTAACATTAGATCTGTATTTAAATTTTTCTCCCATGCTTCTGTTCTTGTCGTGGGTAGAATGATTTCAGTTGGTATGACTGCTTCTGTACCATATGCGAGAAGGAAAGGTGATTCTCCGGTGGATTCTTTTCTCGTGGTGCGATAAGCCCATAAAGTGTTATGCAATTGTTCACACCAACGTTTGTGATACCCATCAAGTGTCTTCTTCAAATTCATTGCTATTGTTTTATTCGTGGATTCGGCTTGTCCATTACTTTGAGGATAAAATGGTGTAGATCTGTATTGTTGAATATTATATGTCTCGAACAACATATCAATGTTTCTTCCTTGAAATTGCTGTCCATTATCAGAAACTATGGCTGCTGGTATTCCAAATCTACATATGATATTTTCAAATAAAAATGTAAATACATCAGAGTCTCTAATTCGAGCTAATGCTTTCGCTTCTACCCACTCGGTGAAATAATCAGTAGTCACTATTAAGTATCGTCTCTTTTTGGTTCCCTCAACTAACGGACCGACAATATCTACTCCCCATTTTGCAAATGGCCATGGACTGAGTATAGAATTGAGTTCTGTGGCTGGTGCTTTGATCCTTTTTGCAAATCGTTGACATTCCTCACATCTTCATACCATGTTATCTGAGTCTTTTTGCATGGATATCCAATAATAACCTTGAGTTTTGGCTTTTAATGCAAGTGATCGTCTTCCACTGTGGTTTCCTGCATCTCCATAGTATCTCTTTAAGTATCTGAATTCCTTCCTATTGTGATAAGCATCGAGATAATGGTCCGAGAAATGATTTTCGATACAAAATTCCATCCCGAAGTTGGTAATTGTCTGATTTGAGTTGAATTTTTCTTCCTTCCTGAGAATTGGTGGGTAATATGTTATCTTGTAAATATTGATGAATCGGAATTCTCCAATCCAGTTCACTTGTTTGATCACCTATTTGTTGAGGTGTAAATGGAACATTTTGTATTGCGGGATCATGAACTTTTTCTGTTACATTTTCTTCCATATTATGAAGTACTTTTATCTGAATTGAAGGTTCATAAATTCTTCCAACTTTAAGTGTTGTCATACTTGGGTCATTTAACATGGAAGAAATGAATGCCAAAGCATCAGCATGTCGATTTTTGTCTCGGGATAAATGCCGGAAAGTAAGATTTGAGATTTGGCTTGCCAGAATTTGAACAAGATTTTTGTATTGCACTAAATCTGCATCAAGTGTTTGATATTTTAATTCAATCTGCCGAATTACCAACTGCGAATCAACTGGTAAGTCGAACATTGCTGATTCCCAATTCAATGATGAGTTTTAATGCATGCACTACAGCTTCATATTCTACTACGTTATTTGTATGTTCTTCAAATTCAAGACGAAAAGAATGAATCATTCGATCTCCCATTGGTGTAGTAATCACAATGCCGATTCCTGCTCCTTCTTTGTTTCGGGATCCATCAACAAAGACTTCCCACCTTTGAGAGCTTGTCGAGTCCAGAATATCTTGTGGGTCTTCTTCCTCGCATCCAGGTAGTCCTTTAATCATAAATACAATAAATTCTTAAAAATAAATCGTTAATGATTTTTTATTTTTTTTTTTAAATGATCAAACCTTGAATTTCATATTCTTCTTCAATTGGGAAGTCTGCAAGGAAATCAGCTAAAACTTGAGATTTTTGTGCGGTTTGCAACTCATAAATGATATTGAATTGTTCTAGCTGGGCATTCCATTTAGCGATTCTTCCCACTTTTCCCGTATTTTTCAATACTGATTGTAACGGTGCCTTGCTCGGGACACGAATATAATGAGTGAGAAAATAAGTACGTAACTTTTATGTGGCAAAGACTAATGACAAGATGAGTTGTTCGATCCTAGTATAATTTCTTTCTGCCGAATTAAGGGTTTTGCTGATATAATATATTGGTTTTTCCAATTTTTTCATTGATGCGCACCATCACTGCACTGATTGCATCTTCTGTTGCTGATATATACAAAGTTAATATCTCTTCGGGTTCCGGTTTCTGTAATGCTGGCAAAGTGGCTAGATGCTTCTTTATGCTTTGGAATGCTTGTTCACATTGATCGTTCCATTCAAATTTATTTTTCTTCTTGAGTTTTTCAAAGAATGGTTTGCACCATTCTGATGATATGGCAATAAATCTGTTTAAAACAGCTAGACATCCGTTTAACTTCTGTACACTTTTAATACTGCTGGGTGATGGCATATCTGTGATCGCTTGGATCTTAGCTGGATCAACTTCTATTCCATTTTTTGTAACCAAATAACCCAAGAAACGCCCCGATGAAATGCCAAAAGTGCATTTATCTGGATTAATCTTCATCTTGTACTTTCGTAACGCACCAAAAATTTCAGCGGGTCTTTTAAATGGTTAATTGATAATTTGCTTTTCACCAACATATCACGACATAAACTTCTAATATTTGTCCGATCCATGGTTTGAAAATTGCATCAACCAAACGCTGATATGTTGCTCCAGCATTCCTTAATCCAAACGGCATCCTGGTATAGCAATACAGCCCCTGAGGAGTAAAGAACGCAGTGTGCTCCTGATCGGCTTCTGCAAGTGCGATTTGATTATATCCCGATTGACCATCCATAAAAGATAATGCTTCATGACCTTCTACAGCGTCCACTAATTGATCAATATTAGGAAGTGGATAGCTATCTTTTGGGCAAGCTTAGTTTAAATTGGTAAAGTCTATGCAAATTCTGACTCCACCATTCTTTTTCGGAACGATCACCATGTTAGAAATCCATGTTGGATATCGCACTTCTCGAATGAATCCTGAGCTTAGAAGCTTTGCTAATTCCTTTTCAACTGGATCGTGATATTCCGATGCAACCTTGCGTATCCGTTGACGAAATGGTGTAGCATCAGGTCGTATTCGTAATTCATGTTGTACAATATTCGGATCTATCCCGGGCATATCCTTCATTTTCCATGCAAATATATCTACAAAATCACGAAGTAATTTGATTAAACTTTGTTCCACATCTCCTTTCATCAAAGTTCCAATCTGTACTCTCTTGGGCCATTCTAAAGTTCCAATATTTACAATTTTAGTTTCTTCTATAGAAGTGAAAATTGGTTTTGAATTCCCGATTGGGGTTGGAATTCCCTTTAATTGCTATGGGAGTCCTTCAAGTTGCTGATTTGTTGAATTTCCTTGACTCTTACTGCTTTCTCCTAATTCATTTGCTGACTTTTGTTCAATGTTCCTTCTCAAGTATTGATTAATTTCATTTTCCTTCTCTTCGGTCCTACGGTTTTTCTTCCTTTGTTGTTGTTGTTGTTCCTGTTCTTCATGCATTCTTACCTCGGCCATTATACAAAACTTTGCATCATCTTGATCCCCCTTGATCTCCATTTCGCCTTGTGGTGTTGGAAATCGCAAATATTGGTGATAAGTGGAAATTACACCTTTTAGCTGATGTACCCAGCATCTCCCAATGATTGCATTATACGGAGATGGAGCATCTACAACACTGAATCTTGTTAGAATGTTGATTGGTCCAACTGATACTTGCAAGTCTATATCTCCTTCTGGTCTTGAGGCCATTCCATTGAATCCATAAATCATATATCGGGATGGGAGTAATTGATCTTTTGTAAATGCCATTTTACAAAATGAACTATGAAATAAAACATTCAACGAGCTGCCCCCGTCCATAAGGATTTTTCTAACATTCCATCCTGCCATGGGTAATGTAAGGACTAATGGATCATTGTGCATCTCAATTTCCTGATTTACTTCCCGTGCTGAGAAAGGTAGAGGGGATGCCATCCAATCTTCCCATGCTTCTGCTATTCTTCCCGATACCTTAAAAGTTTCATGATTTCGAATCCTTTTACATAACTTTTTATTGATTGCAGTATTTACGTCAGTATCTCTTTTTTCTGAGTATGATATCACATTAATGGTGCGTTCATTATACGGAATATGCACTGCTTTGCCTTTATCGGGTCTAGCTACTGGTTCGGTCCTTTGAATATATTCTTTTAACTCTCCCGCGTCTATCATTTTCTGTACCAGGATAATGAAATTCCTACAGTTTTCTGTTGCATGACCTTTATAACAGTGGTAACCACAATAATTTTTTGATCGTTGTGTAAACTCAGGTTGATTGCCTTTTGAAGATGGCCATTGAAAATCTGGTTTAGTTTTTATGATATCAAATAATTCGGTGTATGAGATATTTAGCTTCGTAAACTCTCTTTCTTGAAATCGTTGCACAAATGCCTTATTGTCCCCTTGCCGTGGGCGCTTCGATTCCTTTGACTCTGATTTATGAGGAAATTCATTTTTCTGCTCTATTGACACATCAATTGAATTTGTCCCTTTCATGCTTTCCTGATTTCGTGAATTGCTTCTTGGATCTTGTTCCTGGACATCTTACAATCTTGCACATGTTTCTATTATTTCTCTGAGTTGCCCCTCGGTCTTGGGATTATTACGATGAATTTCAATAAAAAACTGACATCTCCGGTCAGCGATTCCCCATTTGTAATGATTTATCGCAGTGCTTGAGTCAACATCTCCAATCGCTTGACACACTGTATGCCATCGAGCGGTATATGATCTTATGGTTTCTTCTGGCCATGATGTAAGGGAGTATAATCTATCTATTCCCGAATCAACGGGTTTATTGTACATGTATGCTTCAAGAAATTTCCTCACTAATTGTGAATAACACTCAATGGAACTTCCAGGCAATCTATCGTACCACAATAATGCTGAACCTGTTAAACTTGAAGGAAAACAACGGCACATAATTGCTTCATGACCGTCCCACCGTGACATCACTCGATTATAATATTTTAAATATGAGGTTGGATCCTTCGTTCCATCGTAACATTCAAATACAGGGATGTTGTACTCTCTTGGTAGTGGAACATTTGTTAATCGTTGAGCCAGCGGTGTACGCCTAGCCTCTTTTAGCACTTCTTCTATTCTTCCTCCTTCTTTATTTTTCAGTCCTCTTATTTCCTCCTTCATTTTTTCCATGGCTTCAATACATTTTTGCCATTGTGTACGTTGGATTTCCTGATTTTCTCTCTGCCTTCTGGCTCGTGATGATGATCCTGCTAACACCATCCTCTGATCCTGATTTTCTCTTTCGTTTCTGGGTGCTCGTCTTTCAGAAATTACTTCTGGACTTCGTGATCTTGTTGTAGCCTGCCTCTGATCACGTCGAATTACATCTTTTAAAACTTGATTTTCTCTGGTTAATAATTCAATTCTACCCTGATTGATCCTTTGTTCTCTTATTTCATCCATTTCCCGTATCAGATTTTGAAGATAATTAACATTATTTCCTGAGTTCTCGTGATGTGAGAACTGATTTTGTGATAAGGCATTTGGTGTTAGGTCTTGGATTGGTGAATGATTTCCCACTTTACTCTGTTGTTGCCCTGAATCACTCTCAGTTTCCCTTTGTCTGAAAGTTTGTCCATCATTACTGTCTTGATTCGCAGAGTCTGCCTGAGACATTTTACTTCTGGATTTGCTGGTAATTTACTTTCTCCACTTGATTTCTAATAAACTTTTAAAAGTTAGCCAAATATTCTTATAACAGATTACTTAAAGAAAAATAAAGTGACAGAAACTAGATTAAAAATATATTTTATGACCAAACATTTAAACATACGCAATTAACCGTAAAAATCTCTGTTTTTCAACTAGAATACCATTTCCGTGTTTAATACAGCATCAAATTCATTTTTAAAGAACAGGTAGGATAAATCCTTTAACCCAATCCTTGTTTCTAGCGCCAAATTGTTTATGTCAATTTTCCCATTGACATTAACAACCAATGATTTGAAGATTGCATATTTAACTTAAGATTTTAATAAATGAACTGATACATAGAATCATTTTAAGAAATAACAATTTGATAAACATTTTTACAATTCAATGGCGGATAAGTCAATAATATGATCAAAAGTACAATTTCAACTACATCTCTTAAAAGTAAGAAATTTTATTATGAATCTTCTACTCTTTGGATCATCCATCATACGTACCTAATAACCTTTTTTCTTCTGATCTTCTTAATCTTCTTTCCTCCCTTCTCTTTCTAATTTTTCCGACCTCTTCTTCGTTGAATGCTCTCTTCTATTTATAGTTATAGTAGCGGGTCCCATTTGTCCCGATAGCAACTATCGTTCTTCTTATTATATTAGGATCGGGATGCTTATAAGATTGACAGGTCATGTTTTCTCTTTGGTGCGCTCTTTGCATGGTTTACACGTGCTCTTCATTCCTTGAAATCTTTGGTGCGTTCGTTGCATGGTTTACACGTGCTCTTCACTCCTTGAATATCAACTTCGTCCCGAACATATGTGTCAGTAAAGTAATTATTACCTTACTTTTCCGCTCCATGCTCATCATTATTCTTCCTTTCCCGTTCTATGTGTATTTAATGTTGTCTGTTTCGATTAGTGTGATATTACTTTCCCGATCGTACGTGTCAATCGTGCAGAGATTTACTCAGCCTGTCAAATCTGTCCCATTTCGCTACTTTAATATGGCTTTGATTGTGTGCTTCTCGTCCTTCTTAATTTTACTGTTTCTTTCTTCATCGTCTTACACGTGTCGCTTCTATGTTTATTTCCTAACAACTGCTATTCAAAATCACCTTGAACTTGCAATGTTAGCTTGGAAATTGTTTTCTTCTTTCACTATGTTGTCAGGTTACAACTAAAATTGATAAAGATAAAAGATGAACAGTGGAGTGGTACCACTAAGAGACGAATAGTATACTTTAGGTTAGTATCTTGGATCGAAAATAAGTATTCAAAAACCACAAATCAGTACCTTTGAGCTAAATATATTAGTTTTATTGTTAATCTCTGTTTTCCCTCTAAAGAAGAATCATTAGCTAACCAATTACTCTCTCTTATATTGAACCCTCTCTCTCTACCTCAAACCAATTCACCACATTAGATAGATAGTAACTCATTTCAAGTTGGGGATTTGAGAACAAACGATGCGTTCTTTCAATGGCATCTTTCAAACTCTACGATTAATCCACCAAAGCACTTCCTTAGTTTTGTAATATCATCCTTGTCCACCATGAATCATAATATGCACAGCCAAAATAGCCATTAAAATTATGTTTGAACTGCTCCTTGAATGCGTAAAATGTAGCGATAACTAGCGCTGCACAGGAACCGCCCCGAAAAGTCGTATCTGCCCGAACCCGATACAAACGCGGGTTTTAAACCGAATCCGCCCGTAAAGGGTTGGTATACGGTTTTCAAAATCAAAAATATGTTCATGACGGTTCGGTCTATTGGTTTTGTATAAGAACCGCCCGAACCCACCCGTATAAACCGAGTACTTTTAGCCATTGATTGATATTACCAATACTCATCCTAACCATCCATCTAAAGAAGAAACCTAACTAAACAAAACACTCTAAAGTTCTAAACCTAATCTTTCTATTCATAGTGAAGAGTGGCAGGAATGTAACTACAACATCGGTTGAGTTCAGGGTCAAGGGTACAAAGAAAGTCGTTTATACTGCTCGTGTGCTACCTTCTTTACGGCACCGGTTTCGAAATTGTAAGGAGATATTGTAATTATGCAATAAAGGAGAAAGAAACCATTTTTCGTTCAGTACAGTGTGTTGAATTACTACTTAATAGGATGACATTGTAATTCAGTATATCACTGTAAATATGTACCATCGATGATGAGTGTAAGAGTCATTGTTCAATTTACTTGATTGGAAATGTTCTCTCTTAGTTCAAGTGTTAATATTTAGCCTAAAACAGTGAAAATGTGTGGTCTCTTGCTAGGGTAGATTGGGTATTATTTTGTGAATATCCTCCACCACTCAAATCAGAAGAAAATTTTGGACTTCAAATCTCCAATCTTTGAATTTGATTTAGGGGAGGGACAAAAATAGTCTGCCAATGCAATGCGGTTTAACCCGTAGAAAAAACCGAACTCGCCCGACCCGATTCGGGTCGGTTTCAAACCGACCCGCCTATGAACGGGTTGGTAGTTGGTTTTGGCTCAAAGATGAAGGAAATAACACCAACCCGTGTCTAAAATGCCCCCAAAACCCTCAAAGATTATCATCTGTGAGGGTCATCGATATTCGTGTCTAATAACACCAATAAATAGGAAAAAACTGTGTTATTTAGACCCGTTATAACCGTTTTAACGCATGTGATAACCGTTTTTCTAAAATTAATTTTTACATTTTTTATTCTAAATAACATTTTAACATAAGTTTTTTAGACCGTTTTTTCCGTTTTCACACCCGTTATACCCGTTTTTTTAGGAAAAAAGAATATAAAAATATCTTTTACCCAAATTTTTTTATTTCTAAAATAAAAGATTAAAAATAAAAATAAAAAATCAATAAATAAATAAATAAAATCAAAGAAATGTAGTAACAACGTTATTTAGATCCGTTATAACCGTTTTTACGCATGTTAAAACCGTTAGATAGGAAATTCAGATCATAATTTATTCATTTTTTTATTTAACTGTTATCATACCCGTTATTAAAAAACATCAAAAAAACATATTTTTCTTATAAACAACATATTTTTTATCCGAAATATGCTCACATCCGTCAAAACACGTTATAGCGATAACGGCCATAAACCATGACCCGACCTGTGACCTATTTTTCAAACCTTGGTAGTACTACCTTTTGAAAGATAAAACAATGCCGATAGTCTGATAGTGTACATGCATGTGATGGGTTGAACTTATTTATCGAGTTTGGAACGGCCATATAGGCTAATAAAGTTAATAGTTTCTTATGTTTCTTTGTGTGGTTGTACTTAGGTGCGTGTTTAGCAAAGAGTTATCTAAGACTGTAGCCCGTCCCTTAATTAGGACGTCGTGATTAGTAAGATGTTTTAGCCCGTCCCTTAATTAGGTCAGAAACTTTTTTAGTATAAATATTAGTTAGATTTTTAGTCATAGCCCAACAGTTAAATAAATTAGCCCAGTACAAAATCTAATTGTTTTTTTTTTGATCGATCAAAAGGAAATTCATTAAAGAGGAGGTACTTAAGAGGGGTACGTCAACCCAATGAAGACAACCGGAAACCGAAAAAAGAGAAACAATGGAAAAAGAAAAAAATGCACCAAACGACACACGTCTAACGACTAAGCTAAGGAGGGCGAAATAACGAATCCCATAATGCTACTACCACATTTGTCGTTAGGCCTAGCATTCTTGTCTTAGCTTCGACCCAAAAGAACGCTTGAAGTTTAATGTTTCTAATGAGGCTTCTCAAATGCTTCTTCTTGTTATGAAAAATTCTTGCATTCCGCTCCTTCCAAACACACCACCAAATTGATACCGGAATGTTTCTCCAAATTCTATCGAGCCTTTCATCTCCCCAATTGGCGCTCCAAGATTTTACATTGAGATTGATGTTAGAAGAATAATTCCAATGCCCCTCAACTCCTTCTAGAAAGTAGTCCCAAATTCGACGGATCCTCCAACAATCATAAAATAAGTGAGTACTAGTTTCATCGTTTACCTCGCAAAAGCAACATAAACTAGAGACATCCATCCCCCTTCTAATGAGCTTTTCCTTAGCCAAAGAAAGAAGTTGATTTTGCAAGGGTAATCCCGACTCCACACAATCTCGGACGCATAATTTGAGTCATCTAGCTCCTCTTCCCTTCTAATGCCATCCTTGACCGTATAACAACCATGCTTGTTTCCGACCCAAAATCGGCTATCCAAGGCACCTTCTTGAATAGAAACGAAAGAAAGAAGGTTGGAAATGGTTGAGATTTCACGCGAGATGGAGGGAGAGAATCTTCTTCGAGACATAAATTTCCATCGAATGTTATCACCGACTTCTTCATACATACTTGCCACCACTAAATCCTTGGTCTTTGAGGCTTCATAGGCTAGATAGAACAAGTCGCATAACCTTCCTTCACCAATCCAATGGTCTTCCCAAAATCTAGTTTCTTTTCCCTCGCCAATTTTGAATTTAATATTATTTTTAAAATCATTGAGTTCTTTGTAGATATTAAACCAAAGACTACCTCCTTTGGGTCCCTTGGGTTGGAGAGTTTCCCAACCAGTTGAGGTTTCACCAAACTTTTCCACTATGATCTTCCTCCATAACGCTTCTTTCTCAACTCCAAACTGCCACCACCATTTTTTTAGTAAGGCCGAATTTACTTGCTTGGCTCTTCTTATGCCGAGGCCCCCTTTATTCTTTGGTTTGGTCACCAATTTCCAACTAACATTGTGAATTCTTTTAGTATTTTCGCCATCTTCCCATAAGAAGTTCCTCACAATTTTATCAAGCTTCTTAGTAATGGAACAAGGTGCAAGAAAGAGGGAAAGATAATAAATAGGCAAACTAGCTAGGACACTTTTAATGAGAGTTAATTTACCTCCTCTTGCCAATGTTTTTCCGTTCCAAGAAGAAATTCTCTTCGCACAACCATCAATAATTTTTTCCCACTTTTGTGAACCTCTAGCCTTATCTCCCTATGGAAGTCCAAGATAAATACTAGGAAGATTTGCATAATTGCATCCCAACATGTTTGCATAATTTTCGGCTCCCTCTTCGATCGCAATTCCATACAAACTACTCTTGAAGAAGTTAATCTTCAAACCCGAAACTAATTCGAAACAAAGAAGAAGGTACCGAAGGGAGTCGACTTGCTCCTCCTTGGCATCTAGGAAAATAATAGTGTCATCGGCGAATTGCAAATGATTGATTTTTGTTCCCCCCTCCTTAACCGAGAACCCCAAAATTTGATCATTATCTTGTGCTTTGCTCAACATACAACTAAGCACTTCTCCAACAATTGTAAAGAGAAAGGGAGAAAGAGGATCTCCTTGACGAAGCCCTTTTCACTACCAAAATAACCGATAGGGGAGCCATTGACAAGAACCGAGAACTTAGCGAAGGATAAACGATTTCTAATCCAAGCTATCCAAATACCTCCAAACCCCATTTTGTATAGCACTTCATTTAGAAAATTCCAATTTACATTGTCAAAAGCCTTCTCAAAATCTAGTTTGCAAACCAACCCCGGAATATTAAGCCTAATTCTAGAATCCACACATTCATTTGCTATTAAGACTCCATCAAGAATTTTTCTTCCCTTCATAAAACTAGATTGAGAAGAAGAAATAAGGGAAGGAAGAAATACCTTAAGACGCTCCGCCAAGACTTTTGAGATGATTTTGTACACACTCCCAACGAGACTAATTGGACGGAAATCTTTAACTTCTTCTACACCCGGCTTCTTTGGAATGAGAGCAATGGAATTGTTTTTCAAAGACGAATGAAGGATATTGCGGCTATGGAATTCCTTAAAAATCTTCATTATGTCTTCTTTAATAAAGTCCCAACAAACAATAAAAAATTTCATGGGGAAACCATCCGGGCCTGGAGCACGGTCAATACCCAACCTTTTAATGGCATTCTTTACTTCCTCTTCACTAAAAGCTCTCTCTAACCAAATGCGGGCATTCTCGTCAATACTTTTGATCCTCGGCCGATTGTTTGAGATTTCCTTGAAGGCGGATTCAAAGTGCTTGACGATTCCCGCCTTAATTGAATCTTTACTACCGGTCCAAAGCCCATTGATTTTAAGATTGTTGATCTTTACAAAACCCAATTGTTGATGTCGTTAACTGAGCGAAAATTCTAGTTTGCTTTCCAACACTATTCGTCGTCTGTATTAGAACATTATAAAGTTTTTAGAGCTTGTCTACATATTTTCCCAATATTGACCTTGCCTGAAAACCTTCTCACCGTCTAATGGGATTTCAGGTAACATATTTCCCGGTACATGACCATATTGATAAAGAGTCAACTGCCCACCTTTTCAAAGCGGGAAATATATTTTAGGAACACCCAACTTATCAGCCCCAGCACCAACACCAACACCATCTTTATACAGTGGGTTCTCTTTAATAGCCTTAAATTGCAAAGAAAAACGTAACTCAGTCCCAGGGTAGGGTTTCAACTGATTACTGCAAGTACCCATAATAGGGAACCATCCACTAGTTTTTTTTTTTTAACTAGGGATGCACAAACCCGACCCAACCCGCAACCCAACCCGTACCCGTTCAATTTTACCCGACCCGTACCCGGACCGTCGATGAACAGGTCGGGTGCGGGTATTTTTTTTAAACCCGTCTTCTGGCGGGTCGGGTGCGGGTGATAGCTCCTGTCACCCGACCCGACCACCCGCCATTGATTTTCTAGTCTTCATCGACTCTAAAGTTCTAAACAGCTCATTCAGTTTCAGTTCCCTTTCAGTTCTCTAAGTTCTTTTCCTTCATCGACTCTAAACAGAGCAAACCACCACCACCACCACCGCGACAAGCAATTGAACACAAGAATCATCACCACCACCTTGTTTCTCTTCACCTTGTTTCTTCTCGAATCTCTATCAAGTACTGTATCTGTTTTTGTTTTAAATTTTTTTTTTCCCTAATTGAAATTTCTGTTTGTATAATTACATGATTGAGTAGCAATTGATTATGGGTTTCATTAGTTCTGAGTGATTGTGATGCTCAGAAGGTTTAATTTGATAATTAACTTTTCCCTAATTTGAAATTAATGTTTGTGATATTAAGGCTTTTTGTAGTAAAGCATGCCTCTGTTCAAGTTGGGGTTTAGTTTTGTGACTGCACTCATAACCACAAGTTTGGTGTTCTACTTTACAGTATCTTTATGCATTTTTTTTTGTTGCATAACCAATTAACACTCTTTTCTTGTTTGTTTCTGCCATTCCTTGGGCTGATGAAGAGTGAAAACCCCATATTAACCCACTTCTTTTTTACCTTCTGATTCTTCTGAACTTGAATTTGAAAATTGTTAGGCATTTATTCTAACCTCCAGAAAGTCTAGTTTCAGCTATAAGCGCTGGTTTTGTATTGTTGGTGGTATCCTTTTCATATTGGTATTCCATTCCTCGCCTGTTTATCCCTTGGTTATTGTTGCAAATTCAATTTCAACTTACCCAATCAACTGAACCAGATGAAGAAAGTTCTTCCGGTCTAAGTTTATTATGTCTGTCTATTTATTCAATCACCATTATTGATTAACCTGTGTATTTCACGATCATCTGTCTTTGTAAAATGGATTATTTCCCTCGAAATGATTGTTTACATCAATATGTGTTTGTGAAACCCAAATTTGAGGGCTCCCACATTAACTATCACGAATTTTTTTTCACCTAATTGTGTATATAATTGTATGCCTTTTGCAGGTACTTGAGTGTTGAGAGCTAATTATCTCCAAGTAGCCATATCACCAGAAATTGGAAAATTTTCTTACCTCACGATACTGTAAGACATCTGATTTTGTCTATTCGTTCTTACATATGCTATTCAGTTGATGATTTACTTTTTTTAGTAGTAACTTAATCTTTGTACGTTAATATGGCATGGTCACCTCTTTTACCCAATTCTACTATGTTAAATTTTGCTCAAGGGAACCATTCCATCATCTATGATTATCTTAGACAATTCCACTTCTTGTATGTTCCCTTTTTGTTTCTTATTTAGTTGCACTGAGTACCATAAAACTGGCAGAGCTACTGAGACATTTATATCTTTTGAGTACTCTTGTTGGAGCTTATCAGGAATTCGATATCCTAATAATCTTGTTTGTCTCTTTGGATGTTGCGAAGAAGACATGGAGCAGTATTTAGTTTATGAATCTTGTTCTAATGGCAATATTGTTCAACATTTACTAAGTATGCAGCTAATATGGGATACCCAGCTAGTGGACATCAGTCCTCATTTTCCTCAAACACGACAATTCTTATCTCCAGCTTCACATTTGTCTTCATCTAAGCCTGATTTGCTAGTTGCCATCACTGGATTTCTTTTAATAGTTAAAATGAGGCAAGCCGTACTTGATGCCTCCTCATCTTGGTACCTGCATGACTACTAATTAGAATGATAATGTCTTGAACAAGTTTTCAGTTTCGCTGTATCTTATCTTTAAGCAATTTTCTTTTTAAATCACTTTGGTTTAGCCTAGGTCTAGTCTGTACGTAGTTCCTCTTGTATTTCATGCTTATTGTAATAGTTTAGTTTGCTGCATTAGATAATCCATAATCTAACATCGTCGCTGCTATTACCATCATTATTTTCTGCTGTTTTGTATGAAGCTTAGTAACTTCCCCCTTGGAGTCGAGGAGGAAGAGGTGTATATTTACTTTAGTCGGGTATAATTTGTACTTCATGGTTCTTAACTTCTTATACTATTATTACTCCATGGGGTTACTTGATTCTTCTCTATGTTTTCATCCAGTTGCTAGGACACCCAACAGGGTGACAGCCAACAGAGTTTGCTTGGCCTGAATAAATTTTTTGTTTGCCTGTTTGCTTGGCCTGAATGTTTTGTTTGCTTGTTCATCCATTTGCTAGGACAGCCAACAGGGTGACATGACAACCAACAGAGTTTACTTGATTCTTCTATATGTTTTCATCCAAGTGTCCCGTGTTATAGTTGTTTGGACCTTGTATCCATTTCTGTGCTATTTTGGGTATGGCCTGTAGTGGAAAAAATCAATCGTTTTTGTTTGGTCAGGCTTAAGAGGGTTTAGAAGTTAGAAGTTTAGATTTAGAACAACTGCTTTTACAGGATTTGTGCGGGTCACCCGCACCCGACCCGCCGTAAAGTCGGCTCAGACCCGACCCGACCCGTCCTACGGTGGGTTGGGTGCGGGTGAAAAATCAAGTAACCCGCTAACTGGCGGGTCGGGTGCGGGTGAGGCCAAACCCGACCCGACCCACCTGATGTGCAGCCCTAGTTTTAACTAGAATCTTCTCTATCGCTATATCCACCACTCCTATAAGTTGGGCACCAATAACATCATCATCCTCCACTTGAAACTCAATGTTAGCTTTGGATGTGCTACTGTATGCGTCCCAAAGTTGGTCTTAGAGTTAAGAATCACTCTAGTTCGAGCAACGCCCCTTCTAAGCATGTCGATATCAGAATGTACTACCTTAGGACTTCTTTTGTACAAACTTTCAATATCTTATAGAACAATTTATTTTTATTTTGCATAAATATAGCCCTACCCCAACCATAATATCAGGCAGGGTGTCTTGTGGTACTAATAGTTCCCCCGTTTTAAAAAGACATACTTATTTGGTTTAGCACCGGAATTACACAAAAAGTTAATTATTTCTCCTAGAGATAGCAAAAAAAACGCCAACAATAAATACAATAAAATTACAAACAAATTCAGGATGATTGGCTGTTATAATGTGCATGAATGCACAAGATAACAAAACCCTTACAAGCAAATATCAACTCCAACATTGCCTTGTGAATGTTAGAATTAAAAGTGAATTTATTGCTTATTTCCAAATTTAATTATTTTGTTACCAAAATTATCTTGATGGGACCAAAGGGTCACTAGCCTATATTGTGGGTGGAAATAACAAATCCACTTTTCGCTTATATGTGAATGAGAAACCTTTGGTTTGTCCCACATGAGATAAACCAAGGATGGAGTCTATCCTAATTACCACATACGTTCTATATAAGGAAAAAAAAACTAGTGGATTGGATATGGACTAAGGAATGGGCTAGTGGGCAAATGCACACATGTGCGGAGCTTCGCACCGAAGCACCGCGGTCCGCGGGCTTGCGGAGCTTGCATGTGCTTTTGCGTGTGCCTTGGCGTGATCCTTGGCGTGCGCTGGGCATGTGCCTGGGAGTGCATAGTGTACCCATCAAGGATCCAACGGTTTTAGATTTTAAAATTATTACAATAAATAATTTCTACCGTTTTATATTAATGGATATTAAATCAAATTAATTCAAAAATCTTTTAATTAAAGTTTTCGAATTAAATTATTTGAATTAAATATTTCTTACCGTTTGAAAAATGAAAAGCCTTCTTCTCCTATAAAAGAAAAAACAAAATTTATTTTCAATCACCCCAGACGCAGCTACTATCCTGTCGTCTTTTCCCCTCTTCCTGCTTTGTTTTGAGCACGTAGATAAAAAAATTTCTTTCTTATTCTGATGTTAAGTTCGCAACGGGCCAACGAGTTTTTGCTAACTGGGTTGGTATCAGGTGGTTTTATCCTGGATTCGATTTTTCCTCACTAGTGGTATAGCAACACTCTTTCTAGAGGTGTACCCGACAAATATCGAGTTAACGGCAGTCTGTTGAACAGGCGACTCCATTTTTCTGTGTGTGTGTTTGTTTGAAGTCTGTTGCGGTTTTCTCTAACCCTTAACTATTTTCAAGCTTCTGTTTGGTTTGTTCTCTGTTACAGGATCTCTCAGCAACAGTGAATGCATGAAGATTGCAGCTGATTATCAAACACTCTGCATATACATAAGTGTATCCTACAAAGTAAAACATCATAATTACCATGATATGACTAAATCACAGAATGATAAAGAGCTCAACTTCTTAACTCAATTAACCTTATCTAGTGTAAACTTTGATCCTCTTGAACCTCTATCATTACTAAATTGTTTGCTTCATAAACCACAACGGAACATGAACCAGATATGAAGCTTGACTTTCATTCAACATCCAAACAAAATCACAAACATGAGGATGCAGATTTTTCACAACACATAACATATCAGAACCCGAATACATCCGATCTCATAAATATGCTAGAATTGTTAGCACGGATTTCACATAGTGAGAAGAGTAAAATACTAAAAATGCTAGGCAATTAGGCAGCTAAAGTAGTCCCTTCACAACTGTCTATGGTACATGCAAGAACATCCATGTATTCCCTTGTGATTGTAAACGAATCATAAACATTTTCATCCCTTCTTTTCTTGTATTTAAAAAGGACAGATGTGTGGTTGAATGTTGTTTGGAAATAAAAGAAGGACGACACGTGTAAAACGATTAACGAACGAGACAATGAAACTAAGAAGAATGAGAAGCACACAATCAAAGTCGCATTAAGGGATCGAAAAAAGGACAGATGTGAAAGACTGAGGAAATCTCTGCATGATCGACACGTAAGATCGGGAAAGTAATATCGCATTGAACGAAACAAATAACATTAAATGCTCATAGAACGGAAAAGTAGGAGTAATGATGAACAAAGAACGGGAAAGTGAGAGTAATAATAAACATGGAACGGGAAAGTAAGAGAATAATTACTTTTATTGCACACTTGGCACATATGATCGGGACAAAGCTGAACGAAGAACACGTGTTAATCATACAACGTAACGGACCAAAAAACGAAGGGCATGACCTTCCATTATAAAATCATCCCGATCCAGAGATAATAAGGAGAACGAAAGAGGGTATCGGGACAAGAGGGACCCACCAAATAAATCTATAAATAGTAGAAGGCATTCAACAGAGAGGGGTCGGAAAATTGAAGTGAAGAAAAAGACTAAGGAAGATTATTCTGAGAGAGAAAGGAAAAAAGATCATTAGGTATGTATGCTATATACATGGTAGAGCTTATAGTTTCTTTTGATGATCATGGTTCATTTTCTTGATTTAAAAGATTATAGATTTGTGATTGTAATTTGATCAGATTTATGATCTATAAATAAATGGATTACTAAAACTGTAATTTTTCTCATTAATGGATTTAAAAGGAGGATTCTATGTATCAAATAGGATTCTATGTATCAAATTGTAAGCAAAATCTTATTGTTACTGTAATTTCATTGAACTATTGGTTGTTGATGTCAATAGGAATTTTGGCATAAACAATATGGCGCTAGAAACAAAGACTGGGTTAAAGGATTTATCCTACCTGTTCTTGAAAAATGGATTTATTTGTTATATATATATATATCAAATGTAAAGAAATTTAGTATAAAGAATTTGGTAATTTTACGCAATATTCCAGTTTAATTTAGCTTTTCATTGAAAAGGAAGACTTTTAAGTTTGAATGAGTTTGTTAAAATGTTTGATTTCCTATTTTATGTGTTTTAAAAGATTCGTTATTTTACTAAAAGTATAGATATATTCTCAGAAAAAAATCAGAAAACTAGTTTATGTTACTTTCTTTATTAAACAATCTGTTGAGAGATTATTTGGCTAACTTTTGAAAGATCATTAGAATTCAAAGGAAGAAAGCAAATAATCAAGAAACAAGGAACACCGAAGAAATATGTCTCAAGAAGCAGGCTCTGGAAACCAAGACAGTAACGAAAGCAGAGTTACGGCCAAAGGGAAAACGAGAGTGAATCAGAACAACAACAGAGTGATGTAGGAAGTCATTCACCTGACCATGAATTAACACCAAATATTATATCTCAAAATCAAATGTCATATCATGAGAATACAAAAAATGATGTAAATTATCTTCGAAATCTGATAAAAGAAATGGATGAAATAAGAAGAGACCAAAAGGCCAGTCACGATCGAATCGAATCATTGACTAGAGAGATTCAATCTTTAAAAAATACGATTCAACGTGAGGAAAGACAAGCACCAACATGATCACGAAATCAAGGAGCAATTTCTGGAGCGATTTCTGGAAGACGTGCACCCAGAAACGAAACAGAGAATCAAGATCAGAGAATGGTGATAGCAAGATCATCGTCACGAGCCAGGAGGCAAGAGGAGAATCAAGATATTCAACGAATGCAATGGCAAAAATGTATGGAATCTATGGAGCAAATGAGAGAAGAGATAAAAGGATTGAAAAATAAAGAAGGAGGAAGAATTGAAGAGGTGTTGAAAGAAGCCAAACGAACACCATTGGCTCGGCGGTTGACATGTGTTCTGTTACCCAGAGAATACAGTATTCCTGTATTTGAGTGTTATGATGGTACGAAGGACCCAACCTCATATTTGAAGTATTATAATCGAGTGATGTCACGGTGGGACGGGCACGAAGCAATAATGTGCCGATGTTTCCCTTCAAGTTTGACAGGTTCAGCACTTTTATGGTATGATAGATTTCCAGAAAGTTTCATTGAATGTTATTCGCAGTTAGTGAGGAAATTTCTCGAAGCTTACACGTACAACAAGCCCGTTGATTCGGGAATAGACAGATTGTATTCTCTCACATCGTGGCCGGAAGAAACGATCCAGTCTTATACAGACCGTTGGCATACAGTTTGTCAAGCAATTGGAGATGTTGATTCAAGTACAGCAATTAATCATTACAAGTGGGGAATCGCATACCGGAGATGTCAGCTTTTTATTGAAATCTATCGAAACAATCCCAAGACCGAGGGACAGCTTAAGGAGATAATAGAAAAATTTGCAAGGTTGCAAGATGTGCAGGAAAAAGGTCCAAGAAGTAATTTACGAAGTCAAAGAAACATGAAAAGGACAAATTCAATCGAAGTATCACCAGAACAAAAAAAGAAGTTCCCTCATAAATTTGAACCAAGGGAATCAAAGCGCCCAAGGCAAGGGGATAATAAAAATTTTGTGCAACGATTTCAAGACAAGATTTTCACAAAGCTTAACATATCATACTCTGAATTGTTCGAAATCATAAAAAATAAACCAGATTTTCAGTGGCCACCATCGAAAGGCAATCAACCTGAGTTCACAGAACGTTCGAAAGATTACTGTGAGTACCACTGTTATAAAGGACATACAACAAAAAATTGTAGGAATTTTATCATGCTGGTACAAAAAATGATTGATGCAGGAGAGTTAAAAGAATATGTTCAAAGGACCGAACTAATAGCAAGACCAGACAAAGGCAAGGCAGTGCATATCCCATATAACGAACATACCATTACTATGATATCATTTTCCGAAAAAAGAGATACGGATATGAACGCTGCAATTAATAAAAAGTTGTGCAAAAGGATTCGAGATCATGAAATTTACAGAGTACCGGGAAGAGTAACGGACGCTTGGGAGGACTGGATGGCATCCCCATTAACTTTTTCAGCACGGGAAGTAAATCAAGAAATCCAGATGCACAGTGATCCATTGGTCCTTACGTTATCAATGTCAGGATGGAATGTTAGAAAAATTCTTATGGACGGTGGCAGTTCCTTGAATGTATTGTTTCATGACACATTTTGCAAAATGGGACTTGAAAAGGATCAATTAATCCCATCCCGATATGTTATTTATGGGTTCAATGGAATGGCCTCAAGGAGATATAGATTTGCAAGTGTCTGTTGGACCGATTAACATCTCAACAAGATTCAGTACAGTAGATGCTCCATCTCCGTACAATGCAATAATCGGGAGACGTTGGCTACACCAGTTGAAAGGTGTAATTTCTACTTATCATCAACATTTGCGATTTCCAACACCGCAAGGGGAAATGGAAGTCAAGGGAGATCAAGATGATGCAAAGTTTTGTATAATGGCGGAGATAAGAATGCATGAAGAGCGGGAATAACAACAGCATGAAAAGAAGAAAAACCGTAAGATCGAAGCAAAGGAAGAAGAGATAAATCAATATTTGAAAAGAAACACCAAACAAAAATCAACAAATAAGATAGGAGAAAGCAGCAAAGATCAAAAAAATTCAGTAAGTCAACAATTCGAAGGACCCTCGTAGTAATTAAAGGGAACACCAACTTCCATTGGGAATCCAAAACCAATTTTCACTTCTGTAGAAGAAACTCAAACCATCAATATTGGAACTTCAGAATGGCCTAAACAAGTGCGAATTGGAACTTTAATGAAAGAAGACATGGAGCAAGGTTTAATCAAGTTACTTCGTGATTTTGTAGATATATTTGCATGGAAGATGGAGGATATGCCCGGGATAGATCCGAGTATTGTACAACATGAATTACAAATACGTCCCGATGCTATACCATTTCGACAAAGGATACGAAAGGTTGCACCAGAGTATCACGATCCAGTTGAAAAGGAATTAGCAAAGCTTTTAAGTGCAGGATTCATTCGAGAAGTGCGATATCCAACGTGGATTTCTAATATGGTGATCGTTCCAAAAAAGAACGGTGGAGTAAGAATTTGTATATACTTCACTAACTTAAACAAAGCATGTCCAAAAGATAGTTATCCACTTCCCAATATTGATCAGTTGGTAGATGCTGTAAAAGGTCATGAGGCGTTGTCTTTTATGGATGGCCAGTCGGGATACAACCAGATTGCACTTGCTGAAGCAGATCAAGAACATACAACGTTCTTTACTCCCCGGGGGTTATATTGTTATACTAGAATGCCATTTGGATTGCGAAACGCTGGAGCAACGTACCAACGATTGGTTGATGCAATATTTAAACCTTGGATCGGACAAATATTAGAAGTTTATGTTGATGATATGTTGGTAAAAAGCAAATTATCTACTGATCATCTACAAGATCTTGCTGAAATTTTTGGTGCCTTACGAAAATATAAGATGAAAATTAATCCAGAGAAGTGTACTTTTGGTGTTACTTCGGGACGTTTTTTGGGTTACTTGGTTACAAAAAATGGTATTGAAGTTGATCCGGCAAAGATTCAAGCAATAACAGATATGCCATCACCAAACAGTATTAAAAGTGTATAGAAGTTAAATGGATGTTTGGCTGCTTTAAGCAAATTTATTGCCAGATCATCAGAACGATGCAAACCCTTCTTTGATGTACTCAAGAAGAAAAATAAATTCGAGTGGAACGAACGATGTGAACAAGCTTTCCAAAACATAAAAAAACATCTATCTACATTACCAGCGTTACAGAAGCCGGAACCTGAAGAAATATTAACTTTGTATACGGCGGCAACGGAAGATGCAATCAGCGCAGTGATGGTACGTACTAATGAGAAAATAGAAAAACCGATATATTATATCAGCAAGACCCTTAATTCGGCAGAAAGAAATAATACTAAAATAGAGCAACTCATCTTATCATTGGTCTTCGCCACTCAAAAGTTACGTACCTATTTTCTCACACATTATGTTCGTGTCCCGAGCAAGGCACCGTTACAATCCGTACTAAAGAATATAGGAAAAGTGGGAAGAATCGCCAAATGGAACGCTCAGCCAGAACAATTCAACATCATTTATGAGTTACAAACCGCACAAAAATCTCAAGTTTTAGCTGACTTCCTTGCGGATTTCCCGATTGAAGAAGAATATGAAATTCAAGGATTACCAGGATGCGAGGAAGAGGACCCACAAGATATTTTGAAGTCAACAAATTCTCATAGGTGGGAAGTTTTTGTTGATAGGTCCCGAAACAAAGAAGGAGCAGGAATTGGCATTGTGATTACTGAACCAATTGGAGGGCGAATGACACATTCATTTCGCCTTGAATTTGAAGAACATACAAACAACATGGTGGAATATGAAGCTGTGGTCCATACTCTAAAACTCATCATCGAACTAGGAATCAGCAATGTTCGACTCACAAGAGATTCACAGTTGATAATTCGACAGATCGAATTAAAATATCAAACACTTGATGAAGCACAATACAAGAATCTTGTTCAAAGTTTAGCAAATCAAATCCCAAATATTATTTTTCGGCATCTATCCCGAGATAAAAACCGACATGCTGATGCACTGGCATTCATCTCCTCCATGGTAAACGATCCTAATGTCACGGAAATTAAAGTCGGAAGAATATATGAACCGTCTATACAAATAAAAGCACTTCATAACATAGAAGGAAACGTAACAGAAGAAATTAATGATCCCGCAATACAAAATGCCCCACCTATGCCTCAACAAATAGATAATCAACTAAATGAAACAGATTGGAGGATTCCGATTCATCAATATCTCCAAAATAATAAATTGCCTTCCAATTCTAAAGAAGCAAGAAAAATTCAACTCAAATCAGAAAATTATCAGCTTCGGGATGGAATTTTGTATCGAAGATCATTCCTCGGACCATTGTTCCGATGTCTATCACAAGAAGAAGGGATACAGATACTCAAAGAAATACATTATGGAGATACGGGAAACCACAGTGGAAGGCGTTCACTCGCATTAAAAGCTAAAAACCAAGGTTACTATTGGATATCCATGCTAAAGGACTCAGAAAATATGGTACGAAGGTGTGAAGAATGCCAACGGTACGCAAAGAAAATTAAAGCACCAGCTACAGAGTTAAACTCAATCCTCAGTCCATGGCCATTCGCAAAATGGGGAGTAGATATTGTTGGTCCGTTAGTGGAAGGAACCAAAAAGAGAAAATATTTAATAGTGGCTACTGATTATTTCACCAAATGGGTAGAAGCTAAAGCCTTAGCTCGGATCAGAGATTCCGATGTGTTCATATTTCTATTTGAAAACATCATCTGTAGATTTGGAATTCCAGCAGCCTTGGTTTCTGATAACGGACAACAATTTCAAGGAAAGAACATTGATATGCTATTTAAGGCATATAACATTCAGCAACACAAATCCACACCATTTTATCCCCAAAGTAATGGACAAGCTGAATCCACTAATAAAACAATTGCAATAAATTTGAAGAAGACATTGGATGGATATTATAAGCGTTGATGTGAACAATTGCATAATACATTATGGGCGTATCGCACCACAAGAAAAGAATCCACTGGGGAGTCACCTTTCCTTCTTACATATGGGACGGAAGCAATCATACCGACAGAAGTCATTTTACCAACTACAAGAACAGAAGCATGGGAGAAAAATTTAAATACTGATTTGATGTTACAAAAGTTGGATGATTTGGAAGAAAAAAGAGAATTGACACTCCAGAAAATGGAGAATTATCAAAGAAGATTGGCACGGGATTATCACAAAAGGGTCAAGTCACGAAAATTTGTCCAAGGACAGTATGTTTTACGACAAATCTCAGAATACCATCGGGATAAAAGTGCTGGAAAGTTCGCGCCAACATGGGACGGTCCATATATAATACAAGCATCTGCGGGACAGGGATCGTACTATCTCCAAAATATGCAAGGAGATATATTACAACATCCTTGGAATGCCCAATACTTAAAGCTTTATTATCCATGATTGATAGCATAGCTACGGTGGCCATCACAGGTATTAAAATCTTTATTCAATACGTCATTTAAATAATAAAATTCTTTGTGAGTATATACTCAAAATAAGAACCAATTCCAGGGACATCTCATTCTGTAAAAACGCTACGATTGGCGACATAATCAAAGTTTAAATCCAGGAACACCTTATTCTAGAAAAACGCTACGATTGGCGACATAATCCAGATATAGTTACTCCAGGAACATCGTATTCTGGAAAGCGCTTACAAATAGCGATACAATTCAAATATCAAAGAGGTAAATGTCCTTATAGAATTTTATTAATTCTGAAATTCTAATAAAGAAGGAATACCTAATTTATGGTTATCATTTTCAGAGTACGTTCGGGACCAACCCTGTATCTTACCCCTGGCTCGGGTTTGTTTCGTATGTTGGGATCTCGAATTACATGTTTTGAGGTATAAATATACTTCGATCCATTGTACTCATGAAACAATATGATTAACCTAAAGATTTCATAAATATCATATTTTATGCAGGGTACAAAAGTGGAATCATCATTCAAAGCATGTTCAAACATGAAAGTGGAAAATCACGAAATGATGTTTTCAACTATAGAAAATCAAACTTCAAAATAGCAAAGGATTGGAATACAAGAAAAGAGCATTAAAAGATAAAGCTATGAGCGTTAAGAACAGGTGCAACTAGGCTTCAGAGTTGGACCGTCGCGGCGGTGGAGGAGGAACCATCGGGACGGTGGCACGACCATTCAAGACAGAAGGATCGGCTTGAGCACGATCCAAGGCAGCATTAAAAGACATTGCAATTTTTGCCTTGGCATCCTGTCTTACCCAAATGATATAAGCATGCCTGTAATCAATTTCTGATTGAAGATCTGCGATTTTTTGCTGATCCTTTTCTACTTTTTCTTTTTCAGCATTTAATTCTTTTAACAGTTCATCAGATCTTGATTGTACTTTTATAATCTCCTGTTCTTGAGCTTCGCGTTTTGAAGCTTCAGCATTTAATTGAATTTGCAATTCCCGAAGCTTTACTTCACTCAAAGACATATTTTTCTCTGAAGTCTTCAACTCAGCAGTAATATTTGCTATCGTGTTATTCGCGATATTCAGCTCATCTCCTGCTACTGTTGCTCGACCATTGGCTTCATTAACTTTCTTCTCCAACGCTGAAAACCAGAAGGGACATTATATTATATAATACTTTCAATAAAACAGGCATATAGCTCAAACATATACCTCTAGATACAAACTTAAACTCTGCTTCTTTAAGAGTTACAGTTTTCAGAGCTTCCTGATACTTGGACTCAGCTCTATTACGTCTCCAAGTATTCAACTCAATACTATCGGACAACTGTGCTAATTTCCCCTTAACCAGTTCCAAATCCATATTTACTTCTCTTGCGTGATTGTTCAACTGAATCATCCTACGATGGAACCTAAACAGAGACTCCAAATCTCCCTCTGATCCCATAAATAAACTGCAAAACTTCAAAAAAAAAAAAATATGGAACGAACTATAGGATCTACCCAATATAAGTACGATATAACCTATGGAGATACGAACTCAAAATGTGGAACGAAATAAGAGGTAAGGAGCGAACCTTGATTCTTATCTTGAAGCTTTTGATTTTGATCCTCAAAATTTTGAAGCTGTTGCTGTTGATGTTGTTGTTGAAATTGTTGTTGTTGAAATTGTTGTTGAAAATGGTTGTTTTGTTGCTTAAGATTTTCAATTTCTTGCTGCAAATCTTCATTTCCACGCTTTGCCTTCGTGACTTCATTCTTGTACATCAGTTCCATCATTACGGCCCGAGCCTTATAAAATTTGTACGCTACAAATGTACAATCGGTACCATATTTAAGCTGGGAAAGAGCTTGCTGTGGAAAAGAAATACGACGGACCCTCCGCAACAGTCAAAATTTCATTTAAAGAAGAAGGGAGACTGAGTGGGTACGGTTGATCGAAATACTCGCTTTCGAACCAAGCGTCTCGGGTACTATCCAATGAAGCACCACCGAATGAAGTCTGTAGCCTAGCCATTGAAGCACTATTGGATTTCGATGAATCGTGACGAGTGGAAGTATTAAGAAACCCTTTAGAAATAAACCACTGAAAGGCTTCATCTTCTTCGCCTGCAAGAGTGATTCCCTCATCCTCTTCTGAGAAGGGCCATTGAATGGAAGGCTCAACATCTGGCATCTCATCATCGCTATCATCAGCAGGAGCGACAGATTGAACTGATGTTCCGATAGGAGCATTGGATGCATGAATGACTCCAAGAGCATTTTTATCCCCAAGGGAGCTCGGGATATTAGGAACAATTGAAGTTGAAGCACTTGGAACTATGTTCTCAACGTTTACTTCTTCAGAAATCTCATTTCTTTGTTCTTCCACAACAACATCAACAACATTTTCTTTTTCAATATTTTCTTCAACGATAACACCTTCGTTCACCTCTTCCATATCTTCTTCCTCGACAGCAATATCATCTGCTTCTTCTTGAGGTAATCCAGTAAAAACTGTTATTGTACCGATACATGGAGCAATGGGCTCTAAGTCAAAATTAAAAGGAAAGGGAGAAAAAGAATCATAAATGACGTTAGGAGCAGTGGTGGATGGAACAACTTTAGAAACGAATTGGGTTGTTGAAGGCTGCTATGAAGAAAGAATTGGTTCTCCCACGCTAACAGGAACAGCGTTGATGATAACGTGCTGTCCCGACACTTCTGCTCGGACCGAACCTTCAACGTCCTATCCCGCAGTAGTGATAAGAGCGGAACTGCTGCTCCCCTCAATTAAGTAATCTCTAATTTCCCCTTCTTCTACTTCGGAAGGGTACATCGGTCTTCTCAATTTTTTCTTCTTCTTTTCTTCAGGGAAAACTAATTTTCGTTTTCCCTTACCTTCAATAACTTCTTCCTCAACTTTTTTCCTACCTTCAACAATTTGAATACCAAGACTCGGGCGAGGAGGAGGAGGAGCATCGGTGTGAAGCTCAGAATCGGGCTCAATCTGAAATACAAATATTTATCCTATAAGAAAAAAGCCAATGATAGATCGGGACAATAATGAAATAAAGAATAGTACGAACCTTATAATCAAACTTATAATCCTCAAAATTTAACCGCCAAGGAAAGTAGCTTGGGAAACGATTAAGAAGTCCTTGAATAATATCTTTGGAAATGTTACCATAAATCCAAGGGCCTTCAATTACAATTGGAGTGCGATACCACTTAGTCATGATCCTGGCGAATTCTTTCTCTTGTGGGAAAATAATTCTTGGTATGGGGAACATATTTTATTTTGGGATCGTCGACTTCATATAATAAGGGAAATCCCGAAAGACACTTACGAACGGGGCTAACACTCCACTTCACGTAGTTCTTCTTGGTAATACAATCTCCATATGTAACATGAAAATTTTCAACGGTATAATTGTCACGTTCTGTAAAATCTGGAACGTAGCAGGAAAAGTTGGTCCGCCCTTCGCTTCGGAGACTACACTCATCAAGGATGCGCCACCAATTACCATTGTATTGAGTAATGGATCGAGCAAGCCCATGAGGAGAACCACCACGAGTAGCAAGGACTTCGTATTGAAAAGGATTTTCTTCATCGTATAAAGGGAGACGGAGTCCGGCCTCCAAAGCACCAGCAGAAATCAGTAAACTATTGGGAGAATGGTTAAAACTTTGTATCGCTCCTAAAGTTAATACATCAGTATTTCTGTCATAAAACGAAACTTTAAAATCTTCAAGATCATGTCTTCTCTTAAAATCCTCAATGTTCATCGACCGGAAACTATAAGTCGTCTGAGATCTCTTATTTCTGGGGGCTGGGTTAGCAGCTATAGAAACCTCAGGATCCGGATTACGAGCAGGTCGAGACACGGCATACCTAGAAGAAGTAACCCTTAAAGATCTTCCAGACTCTTGGTGCTCACCTGCAGCGTTGGCATTTCTGGGAGACATATCGTTTTATCTGAAAAGGAAATTTCAAAAGATCAATATGTGTAGAAATCAGTTCAATCATATCTGTTAAAAGCTAACCATACCTGAAGAAAAAAGAATTACTTGATCAAAGGTAGAATAAACGTGATTGATGCAAAAAGCTCCTGAACAGTTGGAAGAACGAAAGTATTTGAAAATTTCAAGGAAGATAAAGAGCAGCAACTTTAAGAGGTAAAAACAAAAGTGAAAAAGACCGCATCGTATTTAAAGCGAAGAATAAAAACCGTCACAATTTGAAAAGGCATTAATTAAGGCAAAGATTTGATTTCCTCGAAAAAAGGGAACTGACACAAACATGATAATAGAAGTTACTGCTTGTGGAAAGTTCGCGTAACGTGTGAAAAGAAGTAATGGTAAAACAGAGGATAATGATTATTCTTCTACTTTTTTAGAACCTCGGATCGACCGTTCAAAGTTTTTGAAAAAAGAAGAAGAAGGGGGCTAGATGTTTGGAAATAAAAGAAGGACGACACGTGTAAAACGATTAACGAAGGAGACAATGAAACTAAGAAGAATGAGACGCACACAATCAAAGCCACATTAATGGATCGAAAAAAGGACAGATGTGAAAGACTGAGGAAATCTCTGCATGATCGACACGTAAGATCGGGAAAGTAATATCGCATTGAACGAAACAAATAGCATTAAAAGCTCATAGAACGGAAAAGTAGGAGTAATGATGAATAAGGAACGGGAAAGTGAGAGTAATAATGAACATGGAACGGGAAAGTAAGAGAATAATTACTTTTATTGCACATTCGACACATATGATCGGGACAAAGCTGAACGAAGAACACGTGTTAATCATACAACGTAACGGACCAAAAAACGAAGGGCATGACCTTCGTTTATAAAATCATCCCGATCCAGAGATAATAAGGAGAACGAAAGAGGGTATCGGGACAAGAGGGACCCACCAAATAAATCTATAAATAGTAGAAGGCATTCAACAGAGAGGGGGTCGGAAAATTGAAGTGAAGAAAAAGACTAAGGAAGATTATTCTGAGAGAGAAAGGAAAAAAGATCATTAGGTATGTATGCTATATACATGGTAGAGTTTATAGTTTCTTTTGATGATCATGGTTCATTTTCTTGATTTAAAAGATTATGGATTTATGATTGTAATTTGATCAGATTTATGATCTATAAATAAATGGATTATTAAAACTGTAATTTTTCTTATTACTGGATTTAAAAGGAGGATTCTATGTATCAAATAAGATTCTATATATCAAATTGTAAACAAAATCTTACTGTTACTGTAATTTCATTGAACTATTGGTTGTTGATGTCAATAGGAATTTTGGCATAAACAAATGCCGTCATTTTTACAAATCCAAAATCATAATCTTGGTATATACTTCACTTTGTCCTTGGAGATGAGAATCTCGATAGATGGCTTCCACTGCCTCAAAAAACAACTTGAATGGTTCCATTCCATAGCCCTGAGAAGTGTGATTTTTCTGGGATCACGCAGATATTTTGCATGATATGACAGCTTAATGAACAACAAACATCAGTATATGTTAGATTATTACTCAATATAATAACAAATACCGACACACTTGCTAACATCGATAAATTTTATGCATACCCCATTCATTAGACATGTTATCTCATAGCTGTGAACATAACCATAGTAAATAATATTCCATCTATATTTCTGCCACACCATCTATCCCTGGATTACTCCCGTCCGAGCACGTTTAACTGTAGAGCTTTTTGTCAACTCTGGAGCCAACTGTGCTGAAAAGGTCTCGGTGTTAGGAAATGACAAACCATTACTTATATTCCGAATTGGGGTATTACAATACCACCACCTTTAAATTGGAACCGTCCTCGGCTCCGGAATATGCAAGCCCAGATCGACCCTCCATCGATATTGTCCGCACTTAGCCACTGCGGTTATCGGGCGGTGTGGGGTTTTCAACGGAAACCGCTGCGGTTATCCAGCAGCAGCTTCCCAGGAGGTCACCCATCCCTGGATTACTCCCGCCCGAGCACGCTTAACTGCAGAGCTTTTTGCCAACTCTGGAGCCAACTGTGTTAAAAAGGCCTCGGTGTTTGAAATGGACAAACCATTACTTATATTCCGAATTGGGGTACTACACCACCAAAGTTTGTTGTGTTATAAAAGGATCCTGAATTTGGCCAATCTCGTTTGTTGTTACCACCAAAATTGAAATTTGCTAAACAATTTGAGTTGATTGCGCACATTAATTATAAATATCGATCATATGTTTGCTGAATGTAACTTCAACATACCTAGCGACCATGTAAGGTACAGCGGAAGCAATGGGTTCAATCATTTCGGTGAAAATTGATCCCATCGGGATAGAAAACCATTTGCATAAGCCAAGACTATATCATAATTACCCGAGTCCTTGGTAAGTGTATCAGTGGTATTGGCCTTCCAAATTATCATCAAGTGATGTATTCTCAACTAAGTTAAAGGGAAAAAAAGTGCAATAAAAAGTTACAGCGGATACACAATATTGGATACCAAATGCTACTCAAATACTTATGGGAATACTTATTGGTTTCACTCATTTCTCTTGCCATATTTGCAAGAGAAATTTCAATAGATGATTTTTTTTTCCAGGTTACAGGTACGCTACTCATCTTTCCTTTACCAAATGGTTGAGAATCATCAACAAAATCTGAATATGGAACCAACATCTCTGCAATCTCTTTGCTGCCACACAAGATCAAAGTTCGGATCAAGTTAAAATCTTAATCCTTTCTACTGAAAAAAAGAGAAAAAAAAAACTTGTTGGTGTCTCTGTTGTGCAAACCAACATAAAACAGATGACAATCATGTGGAAATAATGCCTTGATATCCTGAACATTTGGAGTACAAGATTCAGTAACCAAAATTTTCTCGAATATCCCATGTTAAGGTGACATCAATAACTTAGCAACATTGATAGGATCCACGAGTTTTGTGACAACACAACTATGGTGGACTGGACTGCATGTAGTACACAAAAATGTTTAGCATAAGGTAACAAGGATTACTACTCTAGGAGAGAACTCAGACTTACGCTGCAATCTTAAATTCATGAGTAAATATCGTCTGATAACTACAAAAATTGCAACTTTATCAAACCAAATTGCTACCACTAAAATCATAAACATTAGTTTAAGGCACCTCACCATCTCACACCAGATCACCAGTATATAAGACAGATTTTTTCTTGAATACGCTTATTCATTGTTATGTGCCTAAATAATAATACCATGAGAAAAAAAAAATCATCTTGATCTTGTTGATCTCTTTTCGAAATTGAACAACCTAAGGCTAAGCTCTTAATATAGTTCACTACAATCGAAAGTTTTTTATATCAATTTAGAGATATTAAAATCCTATATAGATAAAAGTTCAGAGTTATGAAAGCAGCAGAATTGAATATAAGTACCCAAGGCGCCAAGCCACAACCAAGTGCCCTTGAAAGTATAAGGGTACTCCATAAACAACGTTAAGAGATTTTTAAGACGAACAAAAAGAAAGCTAAATTTTCTTATTGAATTTTTCAAACGATTAGGTACAATTACATGAGAATTCTTAAACTGTTTTGTACCACTAAATTGCTACCACTAAAATCAGAAGATCCTAATTATTTCAAAATTTAAAATATTTGTAACTTCGGCAATCTTATTAAGATCCTTCCGAAGATCCTAGTAAAATCACAGGCTCTATGCGCCTGCCTGTCAAGCCAAATGATTCAACAACCAAAATATCGTAATCCGTAATAGAGGCTCTAATTTATCAATTGTGTGTACACCCGTAAGTAAACCATGCTAGTACGCACACCCATAAGTGCATCATGCTAAGATCTGCAACAATGAAAGCAAAAGTTGGTAAAGATAATGGCAACAAAAAGGAGATACAAAATAAACTAAACTACGTGCATATTTCGAACTAAAAATAACAATCGATATGCTAAACAGATATTTTCCCAATGAATCTAGGGCCGGCTTCTGCAAGGACGGAAACACACATCACTCTCCGTTCCCAAAAGAAAATGACTAACAGTGTGTTAGGAACATTAAGTGGTTTCAAAAAAAGAAGTAAATGAATACTAAGAAAACTCCAGATATTCTGAAATTAAGACCAAGTTTCCTCATCTTATAAAGTCGAAACCAAAATACAAATTCAAGATTACCCATGAACATAACCGAAAAGAAACTATATTTCAATATAAAAAAGGGAGTGAACCAAAAACCTTAAAATCAAAATTAAATGATATGCAGTCGAGCTGTTACGGTTGAGATTAATTTGGTGTTCATAGAGTGTCTCTCCTTTCACATCTGATGATCACTGCACCAACTGATTCTCTATCGGATAAACTTCGAAAACACAAAAACAAATTATCCACAATGCAAACCCAAATTTATAATATAATTAGGATTGCCGAATTCTAACAAAACCATAAGCAACAATTCTAAATTGTCATACCTATAAAGGGGGCACCATTAACAAAACCATAAGCAACAATTTTAAATTGTCGGTTCTAAAAAATCCAGCTTCAGATCAAAGGACAATACAAAACAACCAGAGAACAACTATCCGTACAACAATGGAGTTTTCAAGAGCAGCAACTTCAGACCATTAAGTATACGGATTTAGATAAGATCAAAGGATGTATTGAATGGGTCAGTGTGGATTTTCATAATTTTGCAGGGAAGGAGCGAATCTGGAAAACCAAACATCTCTCAGCTTCACAACCACTTTAGTAAGTTCTCTGCACAGTAGATGTTTGACGGAGTGACTGAACTTAAACAGATCAGGATTTTCTTAGGAAGATGGTTAATTACAGCAAAGTAGTAGATAGGGAGGGCTTCATCACAGTAAAAAGAAGAAGATCAAGGCAAACTGAGAATACTCATTCAGGGGATAAAGGACACAGGGGATTTCAAAGAAAAACTAAGAGTGAAGAAGGAAGATTTGTAACTGTGGAAAGAAAAGAGATAGGAGGATCAAGGGGAAAAAAAGGCACAAGGGATATAATCCATCTTGCAATCTGGGAAGGGAACAAAAGACGATTTTGTTGGATTAGTTTCAAGGCAGGTAGATGGCTACAAAGATTGTTAAAGGAGGAGGCAGATGTCTGTGATGAAAAAAAAAGCTCCTGGAATTTCCATGAACAGGAAGAATGGTTGAATGCAACCCGAAGCGCAAATGAGTTTGGGGAGTTCATCTGCCTGAAAGTAGCTCATAACAGTCAGTTCCCATCAACATTGTTCTTCCCGGCCGGCAACAAGGGAGAAGGTTGGTGGAGAGTCAGCAATCTCCTAAAAGATTTAATGGGATTAGATCCAATTAGAGGAAAAAAACAGAAGCCTGATAACCAGAAGGAGCGATATCAACAGGCCAAACCCCGAATTCATGATCAACACTTTATATGGAAAAGAACAATGATTGCAGAGGTAAGCTCCTCAGAATGCTCCTGGAAAGGGGTGGGTTCTTGGATGATGCAGAAATTCGACTGGTCTCTGGGATTTGAGCTGCAACCAATAGACTGTAATAGAGCTATGTTCATCATCAACACTTTTGATGAATTCTACAGGATTAGGAGAATCAAAAGTTGGACAGTAGGAGAAATAACCATCTCTATCTACCCCTGGAATGCGGGGTTTCAGCCAATCTTCATTGAAAAGGAACGACCGAAGCTAACTCCCAGGAAAGTTTGGCGCCGGAAATTAGGTTTTTCAATCGGAGAAGAAGAAGACAATAGAACACGTGGCAAAGACGTATTGGAAAACAACACTCGATTAGTTGGCAGCGGGTCAAAGGGTGAAGTACTGTCCAGCATGCCCAATCTCAATGCGTCACCTGGTATAGAGGTACAACAGTGTTTTATTTCAAATCCTGTTTTGGATTTAGCTCAACGAAATTTTCAAGAGCAAATTATTGTGGGTCATTCGGATTGACCTGGGTTTGTTTTGTTATGAAAGAAGGATAATGCTCCTGGTCTATATTTACTGGGTTTGGAGGGCGCCACTCCACCAGGCCTGGCCGCTTCTGATTCACTACGCCTGTTCATTGTTGATTCACTAGCCCGGGCCACGGTTCCAGGCCTAGGAGTCCCTAATTCTATTTCACCTATTCTTTCTACTCAACCCTCAAAAATCAAAAAACTCCTGATACCAATTTCGTTTTCTAACATTCCTCAACACTCCCTCCAAAGTTCAAAACCCATGATACCAAATTTCATTCAAGATACTTCCTATTTTTCTATTGGAAGTCATATTTCCAATTCGGACTCAATGGAAAACTCCTCGTTGAGTAGCCTAAAGAAAAAGCTAAAATCTAAATTTTCCAAGAAAGCCCACTCTAGCGAAGATTTGTCTATCTCTTCTAATTCTGAGGTCTCAAGCAAAAGATTAAAGAGAGTTATGAGGAGTGCCTCCAATTCCGGGAAAGCAACCGATATTCCTCGACACACTCTAGATGACAATTTGGAGTTGGCAAATGGAATTCACGAGAAACTCAAGCTTCTCTTCGTTAAACTCAAAAAAACCGGTAGCTATTCGGGGATTGAATTCTCTAACAAATAAATTGATTTTGTATCAAAGTCCATTCTTTCACACGCGTATGCTTTTAAAGATGATTTGGACATAGGGGATAGCGCCTCAAACTAGCGCTTGTGGTATTGATTTCTTTTTGTTTTTGTTTGTGGGATATTTCGTTTTAGTTTTTGATGTTTAAGATCATTTCTTGGAATGTTAACGGCTTTGGAGCCCCTGACAAACGCTCCAAATTAAAAATTCTTGTGAAAAGATGGAAGCCTTCAATTATCATGATTCAAGAGACGAAGCTTAGTGTTTGTACGGACGTTATTGTGCGGCAATGTTGGGGGCCATCTCCGTGTAATTGGATGGCAATTCCCTCTCTTGGAAGATCGGGAGGAATTTTGTTGGTATGGAACCCGGATATGATTGAAGTAGAAAACTCTCTTGAAGGCACTTTTTCCTTAAGTATTCAATGTCGGAGCTTAGAAAATAATTCTCGATGGGTGCTAGTCGGTGTTTATGGACCTTGCAATGCGAGAGAAAAGAAAAGTTTCCGTTTGGAGCTAGCTACTCTTCATGGTTATTGGATTGGGTTGCCTATATGCTTTGGTGGTGACTTCAACGAGATTAGATTCATGGAGGAGCGAAGAGGTTGTAGTAGAGTTTCAAATTCAATGAGGCTCTTCAACGATCTTTGTATCGATCTTGATCTTGTGGAACTTCCCTTATCCGGCTCAAAGTACACTTGGGGTAGACCGCCCAGTAAAAAAAGCAAGTTAGATCGTTTTCTATTCTCTTCGGATTGGGAGGATCTTTTTCCAAATCTTGCTCTCAAAAGACTCGCAAGACCTTTTTTGGATCACTACCCTATCGAGCTATGTTCGTTGGACTCGGATTGGGGCGCTCGCCTTTTTCGGTTTCAATTAGCTTGGCTTGAGGGAACTAATCTCATTCCTTTAGTGAAGGATTGGTGGGAATCTTTCTCTTTTGTAGGTTCGGCCGGCGATTGCTTTGCAAAGAAACTTAACGCTCTTAAGGAAAAGTTGCGAGTATGGAATAAAGAAGTATTTGGGTGTATCGATAGGGCCTTAGACACGGCTCTTACCAAGTTACATGAATTAGAGGATCTTGAGGATAATATGGGTCTTTCCGTAGAAGAAGAGGACTTGCTTGTGACGGCAAAAGTGAATTTCGATGTGGCTTATCATCAGCAAAGCATTATGTTGAGACAAAAATCTAGAATTAGATATCTTAGAGACGGGGATCGAAACACTAATTTTTTTCATCGTGTGGTAAATGGTCATAGAGCTCGAAACAACATCAACAACCTTAAAATTAATGGGACTTGGACCGGAAATAAAGAAGCAATTAAATTAGGAATCACAAATCACTTTGAAGCGGCTTTCAAGGAAACCTCAAACAATCGCCCGAGGATCAAAAATATGAGCCTAAAGTGCATCGATGCAAATGCTTGTATTTGGTTGGAGAGAGCCTTTAATGAAGAGGAAGTGGAGAATGTCATTAAAGGGTTGGGAAGTGACCGTGCTCCGGGGTTGGATGGATACCCCATGAAGTTCTTCATTGTTTGTTGGGAATTCCTCAAAAAAGATTTGATGAAGATTTTCAAGGAATTCCATAGCCACAATATTCTCCATTCTTCTTTAAAAAACAACTTTATTGCTCTCATTCCCAAGAAGCCGGGTGTGGAAGAAGTAAAAGATTTCCGACCAATTAGTCTCATTGGGAGTGTGTACAAGATTGTTTCAAAGGTCTTAGTGGATCGTTTAAAGGTTTTTCTTCCTTCTCTAATATTTCATTCTCAATCTAGTTTTATTAAGGGAAGACAAATTCTTGATGGAGTGTTAATTGCAAACGAATGCGTTGATTCTAGACTTAGAAAAAACTCTCTGAGGTTGGTTTGCAAGCTTGATTTTGAGAAGGCTTTTGATAATGTAAATTGGAAATTCTTAAATGAAGTCATCTTCAAAATGGGGTTTGGAAACGTTTGGAGAGCTTGGATTAGAAATTGTTTAACCTTCTCAAAGTTCTCGGTTCTCGTGAATGGTTCTCCTTACGGCTATTTTGGTAGCGAAAAGGGTTTGCAGCAAGGAGACCCACTCTCTCCATTTCTCTTCACAATTGTTGGCGAAGTTTTAAGTTGTATGTGAGCAAAGCACAAGAACTCGATCAAATCTCGGGATTTTCGGTTAAGGAGGGGGGAACAAAAATAAATCATTTGTAATTTGCCGATGATACTATTATCTTCCTAGAGGCCAAGGATGAACAAGTCGACGCCCTTCGTTATATTCTTCTTTGTTTTGAACTTACTTCGGGAATGAAAATTAACTTCTCCAAGAGTAGTTTATATGGAATTGCGGTTGAAGAGGGAGCCGAAAACTATGCAAACATGTTGGGGTGCAAATATGCAAACTTCCCTAGTATCTACCTTGGTATTACATTGGGGGATAAAGTAGGGGGCTCCCAAAAGTGGGAAAAATCCTTGAAGCTTGTGCGAAAAGAATTACCTCTTGGAACGGAAAAACGATAGCAACATGTCAAATTCTACTTTTGCTTTTCTCGGCGGCGAGGAGGAAAGTTAACCCTCATTAAGAGTGTCCTAACGAGCTTACCTACTTATTATCTCTCTCTCTTTCTTGCCCCTTGTTCAATTACTAAGAAGCTAAATAAGGTTGTGAGGAATTTTTTGTGGGATGATGATGAAAATAATAAAAGAATTCACAATGTGGAATGGAGTTTGGTGGCAAAACCGAAGATAAAAGGGGGCCTTGGCATAAGAAGAACTAAGCAAATGAACTAGGCTTTGCTTAAAAAATGGTGGTGGCGTTTTGGAGTAGAGAAAAATGCATTATGGAGGAAGATCATAGTGGAAAAATTCGGTGAAACTCACACCGGTTGAGAAGCTCTCCAACGAAAGGGATGCAAAGGAGGTAGTCTTTGGTTTAATATATACAAAGAGCTTGATGATTTCAAAAAAGGGATTAGATACAAAGTTGGCGAAGGAAAGGAAACTAGATTTTTGGAAGACGTTTGGCTTGGCGAAGGGAGGTTATGCGACTTATTTCCAATGTCTTATGAAGCCTCAGGGACCAAGGACGTTGTGGTGGCTAGTTTGTATGAAGTGGTAGGCGATAGTATTCGGTGGAAGTTTATGTCTCGAAGAAGGTACTCTACTCCCATCTCTAGTGAAGTTTCAACCATTTCCAATCTTCTCACCTCTTTCCGCATTCAAGAAGGTATTGAGGATAGCCGAATTTGAGTTGGAAATGTGCACGGCCACTATACGGTTAAAGAAGGTAATAGGAAAGAACAAGAGCAAAACGAACCAAATTACTCTTCCGAGATTGTTTGGAGCCGGGACTACCCTTGCAAAATCTACTTCTTTATTTGGCTCCTCACTCATGATAGGATAATGACAAAGGATAAGCTTATAAGAAGGGGAATGGAAGTTTCTACTATTTGTTGCTTTTGTGAAGAAGACGGCGAGACTAGCGCACACTTATTCTATGAGTTCTGGAGGATTCGAAATATGGGAGTACTTTATAGAAGGTTGTAGGGGACGTTGGAATTATACTTCTAATATAACTCTAAATGTTAAGTCTTGGAATTATAATTGGGGAGACGAAAGACTCAATAGAATTTGGAGAAACGTCCCGGTCTCAATTTGGTGGTGCATATGGAAAGAACGAAACGCAAGGCTCTTCCATAACAAAAAGAAACCGTTGGGAAGCCTTATTAGAAACGTTAAACTTCAAGCGTTCTTTTGGGCCGAAGCTAATATAAGAATGTTAGTTCTAACGGGAAATATGATAATAACCTTATGGGATTCTATTTTTCGGCCACCTTAGTCTTGGGTCTTTTTCTCTCTTCGGTTCTTTCTTTCTCCGGCTATTTTTGTATTCATTGGGTTGAGGTACCCCTCTTAAGTACCTTCTCTCTTTAATGAATTTCCTTTTGATTGATCAAAAAAATAAAAAATCCAGCTTCACATTAATCCTTCGCTGCTGCGAGGAAGTATCATCAACATCTACAAAACAAAATCAACAAAAAAAAATATACGAAAAACAACAAAAAAAAAGAAAAACATGAAACATATACTCATTAAGAAAAAAGAACCCGGTAATTTCCAATTCCATATATACCTTTAACCCCGACCATCCATTGTAAAGAGTTATAATCGATAGTTACTAAACAGAATCAATAAAAAAAGAAATCAAAAATACCCAAAAAAAAAAACTCATAGGAAATATATACCCGTTTTGTGGTCAGAAGCTCCAGCTTCACATATATGTTTAATCCCAGTTCTTCACTACAAGGAGGCATAATTAACAGTTACAAATAAAATCAATAAAAATACACAAAGAATACACAAATAAACATAATTTCCATGATTATAAAAAACAAACCCGTGCATAACAGAATATCAAATCTACTACCTCATCTATTCATGGCATCATTGGGTGTTGATTTGTCGCCATTATAACAAAAAGAAGCACCGTTAGCACTTGTTGTTGGAGATGCAACAATAAAAATACTAAACAGAAGAAGATGTTAACGTTAATGAAATCTCTGAATTGATATACACATAATGGACAGAGCCACCTTCTCAGCAAATTGTCTTTAACGCAACAGTCCGCAGGTACTCCTCAAGAATGAGAGATGTTATACCCCCACAACGGAGATGTGTCCAGGATAGAACTACCCGTTATGACTTGTATAAGCACAATACAAATCACCTCAAACGAACTTAACAACAAGATAGTAACGGAAGGGAAGTAAACAAGCAGTGCGTAAAACAAAGCAGGAAGAGGGGAAAAGAAGGCAAGATAGTAGCTACTTCTGGTGTGTTTTGAAATGAAGAATTCGTTTTTCTTTTATAGGCAGAGATGGAGAGTGAAATTAGTGCAGTCATTAAGGCAAATAAATTTTATAATAAACCAAAAATTTATGTGCGAATTGAATTTTGAACGGTAAGAAAACTGTCAAGAATAATGCTCGCTGGGTCAGGCACCCCCCCATATTAAAAACACAATTTAATTTAGTGTTAAATTCTTTAAGGAAATAATTTAAAATATTTTTTCCAAAAAGATAAGTCTTGGTTGACCCGGACCCGACTCGACGGCGGCGTGCGTGCTTCGGTGCGAAGCACCGCACGTGTGTGAAATGTATGGTTGCACCAACTAGCCCATAGCCTTAGTCCTCTCCCATACACAAAAGAGTTAAACCCCTAAGGAGCCTCCCTTAGATGCAAATTTCTAAGTAATATGGAGAGGTAACATCTTTAGTTTCTCCAATGTGGGACTAAAGGTTTATTCACAAATAGTGAAAATATGCTAGTTTTCCTTAGTGACCCCTTGGTCCTAAGCACATTTTATCCAAGACCAATAACAAAACATTAAGCCAAGTTCATTTTCTCTAACACCTGTAAACTAAAAATCACCATTAATAATTGAACATTAGGCATAAAGACCTGCAATTTATTTATTATCGAAAATAATAAAAACAAAAAATAAGAAGAAAAATAGCAAAACCCTAGCTGGATTAAAAAAATCACCACCAAAACAATGAAATCCTACCCTTGCTCGAGCGCTTTATATTATATATAGAGCATTAAAGGAAAAAAATTCCAATTAAACAAAATATTGAAATGGGAAAAAAATCTTCAATTCAAGAAACAATACCATAAAATTGATGAAACTCTCGAAATATTGGATAACCTCATATTGCCGCAATTAGTGACTGTATATATTTTTGTACACAAAATATGTAACATATCAGGACATTATAAATTTAAAAATCCGCCTTATTTAGACATTTTTTTATTTTAAACCTATTTTATTTTTAATTATGGAAAAAATAAAATTAAGAAAAGTAATACTGAAATCAGGCTTATTATTCTGATATTGCTCGATTTTTTTTTATGCTCGTTCTAGTATTAGCTTTTTCTAGTTTATAATCTTTGCTTTCTTTTTCCCCCGTAATATTCTAACAATTATGTAAATTTTAATTGTTGTGCAGGACCACTATTATGTTATGCGCAAAAGAGATTTATCGTCCGATTTAGTATGCAGAACAGTCTAATCAATTTTATTTTTTTCAATATCTTGTTAGAAGTTTTAATCTAAAGGTATAATTTATTTTGTAGCTTTAATCGATAGAATGAAGTTGTAATTAAGAAAATACTGATTTTTAAGAACCGTAAACGGACATTGGATATTTTTATTTTTTTTATTATGTGATGATCATGTGATTGATGTATGATTGATTTAGTTTTTTGATTATCATGATGAAATGGTGAACGTATGGTTGATTATTCATTTATGTATTTTTGTCAACAATATTTATTCGAGATAATTATTTTAGAAAAAAAAAATACATATTTCATAAAAAAAAAATCGTGGGACCAAGAATTTTTTTAATATTTTCTATTAGGCCACGTCAAGTAAACTTCTTTTTAAACGCCGGATGAGACTATAATCAACCAGAAGTTTTAATAAATCACAGAATTCGGTGAATAAAAACGTTCGAAAGAAACTCTATTATTATATAAAGAATTTGACGGTATTTATAAACTCTTGTTGGAATAATAGGTATGGATATGGTAATTAACCAAACGAAGTATGAAAATGAGCTTCCTTTAAATCCTTTTAGTTTTCCATTGTGTGTTATGCTTCACTAATTTAGTTACCAGTACTTGTTTTGTCTTTCTTATTTTTGAAATAAGCAATTTATTTCTATTGCTTTTCCTCTTTCTTTTTGTATGTTAGTGCAAACGACGTAAAAACGAAAGCATGCTTTTTTTGTGATTCATTCGAGGTCTGTTGGGGTATTAAATTACTATATATCTTCCTCACAGGAGTGGAAACTTTTATCCACTCTCTCTGTTTCTGTGTTTTGTGCTAATAATAGCTATAGGCATTCTCATTCTGTTATTAGTGTTCTAGATATAGGTAATTAGCTAATAATAATAGTTAATAGATGAGTGCATAATATATACTAAAAGTTAAAAGGGTGATTCCAGTGTAGTTATGTGACTGATTAAAATACTATACAGTGGGGTTATGTCAAATTCTTCGCGGTGATAGTGATACTCATCATCCGCAAGAAAGAATTCCCTAGTCGTTCCTAACTAGATCAGGAAATGAACTATATATCTCATCCTCATTCATGCACTCCGGCCAGATGAGTTTTTTTTCTTTCCTCAGTCCACTTTGTCAAAGTCATGAGTAGTTGACAAATTCAACAGTGGTAAAACGTGTAAAAAGAGGGTTCTATATTTGAACGTTTAGTCGTTTAGAGTACCATAATAAGATGCTAGATTGATACTTTAATCCCCCTAACGATGCATCTGTGTTCTTAGCTAACTTAATTTGTATTGTTGCAAAATGGAAGCCAGCCAGCCAATACGTAAGAATTAATTTGTATGCTTGTAATCTTGTATATGCAAAGCCACATAAATTTAAAGTTAGTCTCCAACCAGATTAATTTCCCAAGCTCAGAGAGTGATCCAGAAGATGGTCTTTAATGAAAATGATCGATCTTCACCAAAGATGGTGCAATTTGGGCTTGAAGTAATGTTCTAAGGTACTGAGAGAACATGTAGCGTGAATCAGATATGCTTAAGGGAGTATTAACCTGTTAGAATCGATGCTATAAAAACAAAACGAAAACAAAAACACACACACGATTTACTTGGTTCACCTAAATTAGGTTACATCCAAGGAGAGGCTGCAGTTTTCACTATGATCTCAAAAACAGAGTTCCAGAGGAATACAACGATGATAATAATCCTGATACAAACCTTAGATAGGGTAACTCTCTATATATAGAGACTACCGAAAAATTTGGGCCGGGCGCTCCCTCGGACCCCGTGGAGAATTGTTTATGTTCACTCCCGGGTCCGGGCCTATCGGACCGTCCCTCCGTTCCATAAACAAACCTCTCAAAAAGTTTCATTTAATTTCCCAACGGGCCGCCAGTCGGATCGGTCAAGTGCGAAACCGGGTCGTGCACTACCAGGATCCACACAAACATAATAATTTCCCACTTGGGGACTGGTCACATCACAACGCGCCCTAACTCCACTCTGAACAAACTTCAAAACACACCGATCACCGCAACAACTCTCTTAACCAATCATCAAGCTCGAAGAACTACTGAAGTTGCACACAACTTCAGTTTCTCAAGGGTCACTGGTTTTGTCAACATGTCTGCTGGATTCTTTGCTTCGTCAATCTTCTCAAGTGTCAACTGACCATCTTCTATCAAAGATCGAATAAAATGATATTTAATATCTACGTGCTTGGTTCTGGAATGGTATGATGGATTCTTCGCTAAGAAAACAGCACTCTGACTATCACTATGCAAAACTCCATTTCCTTTCTTCATACCCAATTCACCCAAGACGCGTTGTAACCATATCATCTCTTTGCTCTCCTCATTAGCAGCAACATATTCTGACTCTGTAGTAGACAAGGCTACTATCTTCTGCACATTTGAACCCCATCTCACAGCAGTACCACCCAAAGTATACACATACCCAATAGTACTCTTTCTACTATCAACATCTCCAGCCAAGTCAGCATCAACATAACCCTGCAACTTCATACTAGAACCTGTGAAGCAAAGTGATATATCTGCAATACCCCTTAAATACCAAAGTAGCCACTTGACTGCCTCCCAATGTTGCGTTCCTGGATTACTCATGTACCTGCTCACAGCTCCCACTGCATGTGCAATATCTGGTCTGGTGCAAACCATAACATACATAAGACTCCCAATCGCCGATGCATAAAGAATCTTCTTCATATAAACCTCATCTTCTGTTGTCTTAGGTGACAGGTCTTTGGTTAGCTTACAGTGGCTACCCAAAGGCGTGCTCACTGGTTTGGCACTCTCCATGTTAAACCTCTTCAGAATCTTGTTCACATATTCTGACTGCTATAGCTTCAAGGTACCATGATTTCTATCTCTCGTGATCCTCATACCAACAATTTTCTTTGCATCTCCCAAATCTTTCATTGCAAACTGCTTTGACAGTTTCTTCTTTAGATCATTTATTTCCTCACTGCTAGGCCCTGCAATAAGCATATCATCCACATATAGCAGCAAAATCATAAAAGTGTTTTGAGACCTCTTTATGTAGCAACAATGATCTGATTCGCACTTAGTGAAGCAGGTGGTACCCATAAAAATGTCAAACTTCATATACCATTGCCTTGGAGCTTGTTTCAAACCATACAAGCTTTTATTCAATTTGCAAACCAGATTCTCATTTTCCTGTGTTACGAAGCCCTGTGGTTGCACCATATAGATGTTTTCCTTCAAATCACCGTGAAGAAATGCAGTCTTCACATCTAACTGCTCGGGATATAAGTTCTGTGCATCCACAATTCCCAAAACCAATCTGATTGTATTTAGCTTCACAACTGGAGAAAAAATATGAGTGTAGTCTACACCTTCCTTTTGCTGAAAACCCTTCACAACAAACCTGGCCTTGTAACGGGTACTCCCATCATGCTCTTTTTTTACTCTGTACACCCATTTTTTATGCAAAGCCTTCTTCCCTTCTGGTAGCTCGGTTAGCTGCCAAGTCTGATTCTTGAGCAAAGAATCCATCTCATCTTTCATATCTAACTCCCACTTGCTCGAATTCTCAACTTGCAAAGCTTCAGCATAATTTTCAGGCTCACCTCCATCTGACAACAAGATGTGCTGAAGAGAGTGTGAATAATGATCCACTTCCTTGGGTACCCTACTGCTTCTCCTAAGAGTGGGAACTAGAGTACTGGGGTTTGGAGAAGCTGGACTACCCTGCTCTATCTCAGGCACTTCGTTTTCTTGGTTCTGGACAACCTTCTCCTGTACATTGATTTTAGAAATCTCAACCAAATCAACATAAGCAGAATTTTTTACCTCTGGTGCATCTGGTTCTTCAACTGCATTTGATTTGTCTGTACATAACCTTCTCATTGAAGATGACATTCCTGCTTCTGATAATTTTTTCCAATTTTCTGCATTCCAAAATATATAACCAAAAGCATCATCTCCATAGCCAATAAAGAAACATTTCTTGGATTTGGGATCAAGTTTGTTTCTAGCATTGGCATCAACATATACATATGACAAGCAACCAAATACTTTCAAAAAAGAAAGATTTACCTCCTTACCACTCCATACCTCCTCTGGTAGTTTGAAATTCAACGGAACTGATGGTCCTCTATTGATCAGATAAGCTGCAGTGTTTGTTGGATCAGCCTAAAAAACTTTTGGCAACCCAGCATGCAACCTCATGCTTCTAACACGTTCATTTAGGGTCCGGTTCATGCACTCAGCTACGTCATTCTGTTGTGGTGCCCCTGGAATGGTCCTCTGCATTCAGATTCCATTTGTAACACAATTCTCTTTGAACCCACCATCAACATACTCACCCCCATTATCTGATCTTAGGCACTTCAGTTTCAAACATGTCTCATTTTCTACCAAAGCCTTCCACTTCTTAAATATATCAAATACGTCACTTTTATTTTTCAGAAAATAAACCCATGCCTTTCTGGTTGAGTCATCAATAAATGTGATGTAGTATGATGCGCCACCAAGTGATGGAACTGGAGATGGTCCCCATAAATCAGTATGCACCAACTCTAACTTTTCTGGTTTTGGAGCTCTACCGCATTTGACAAAACTGACCTTCTTCTGCTTCCCAAGGATACAACTCTCACACATACCAACATCAATGATATCCAATTCTAGTAGTTTCCCGTTCGACTGAAGTACCTTCATGCTCTTGTCACCCATATGCCTAAGTCTTTGGTGCCTTAGAGTATCACTAGATTCAGCAAATGCAACTGTATCTAATGCACATGTATCTACTGCTTCCATGCCAATAATAGACAAGTCTCTCGGACTTGAATGCATATAAAGAGTACCCGTCTTGTAACCACGAGACACTACCACAGCTCCCTTAGTCGCCTTCCATCTACCACCACCAAAATAAACACCATGCCATTCGTCATCAAGCTGCCCAATAGAAATCATATTCCTCTTTAACTGTGGAACATGTCTAACCTTGTGGATTCTCCATACTGATCCATTTTCATGCTTAATCTTAAACTCTCTAATGCTACTACCTGAAGTGGTCTATTATCAGCTAAATAGACAATCCCGTAGTTACCTGCAGTATAGTTAACAAAAAGTTCTCGGCTTGAAGTAGTATGCCAAGAAGCTCTTGAGTCAAGAACCCAAGAGTCCATGGGACTTTCAACAGAAAGCAGTAAGGCATCTTGCACGATTCTGTAACAACATTCGCACTTGCATTCCCCATTTTCTTAGGTTCTTTGCACCATTTCTGTATGTGGCCCATCTGGCCGCAGTTCCAGCATCCAGTCGGACCCCGTGGACCTCTAGATTTGCCCTTTCTTTCTCCTCTTCTTGATTTAGATCTTCCTTTGTACTAATTTTTCTGAGATGATCTTCCTCTTGATTCGACGTTAAAGGAAGCATCATTATTCGAATATTCACCAGAATCCTTCCTTCGAACTTCTTCACCCAGAATCAGATCGCGTATGTCATTATACTTTAGCTTCTCTTTGCCGGCGGAATTACTTACGGTAGTTCTCACAACTTCCCAAATGTTGGGTAGAGAAGCCAAAAGGATTAGGGCACGAATTTCATCATCAAATTTGATCTCGACAGATGATAGAGCATTCACGATTTCGCTGAACTCATTCAAGTGCTTTGTAACTGAAGCGCCCTCTGACATGTAAAATCTGAACAACTTCTTCATTAAATGCGCCTTGTTGTTCGCCGACGTCTTTTCGTACATACTTGTTAAGGCCGCCATCAGACCAGCAGTGGTCTTTTCTTTCACAACACTGTGTGCAAGGGTTAATCGAACAACCCCTAGAACCTGTCGATCCAGGAGTTTCCAATCTGCCTCGGACATCCCATCAGGCTTCGCTGAATCCAACAGAGGTTGCTGCAAATTTCTCCATAGAGATAATCTTCAATCTGCATTCTCCAGTACGCAAAATCTGAGCCATCAAACTTTTCAATTGCGTTTGCAGATCCGAACCCTATCGCAGATGATGTTGACGTCCCTTTCTCTGTCGTTCTATCGTCTTCTCCTCCTGCCATCGATTCTTCCCAGAATTCTTCACGAATCTAGCTCTGATATCAGTTGTTAGAATCGATGCTATAAAGAAACAAAACGAAAACAAGAACACACACACGATTTACTTGGTTCACCCAAATTAGGCTACGTCCAAGGAGAGGCTGCAGTTTTCACTATGATCTCAAAAACAGAGTTCCAGAGGAAAACAACGATGATAAATCCTGATACAAACACTAGATAAGGCAACTCTCTATATATAGAGACTACTGAAAAATTTGGGTCGGGCGCTGCCTCGGACCCCATGGAGAATTGTTTATGTTCACTCGCGGGTCCTGGTCTATCGGCCCGTCCCTCCGTTCCATAAACAAATCTCTCAAAAAAATTATTTAATTTCTCAATAGGTAGCCAGTCGGATCGGATCAAGTGCGAAACCGGATCGTGCCCTACCAGGATCCACATAAACATAACACAACCAACCAACTCATGAAGTACCTGAGATAGTCATGTGACCATGCACGTGTTAATTATATGTCAAGCAAGAAACAAAGCATGCAAGACAGTGATACCAGAGAAGCTTGTTTTCCGGAAGAGATAATACATGCATATTCCTGTTTCACAGACAGAAACCTTTACATACAAACGTCAGAAACGAACCCTAAACAGTAAACAGCGACTAAGCCAGGCGGCAGCCTCAGATAAGAAACTGATGTACATATGATATGATGTGATGATGTTTTTGGTTATTAACAAGTTCCTATTTTCAAAGTCAAAAAGTCTAAAACGGCGCGTCACTACGAGAGGAGCTGCACAAACTATTTACACTGAAAAAACAACCCATTAAAATAAAGAAGACAGAAAAGTTTAAGCCGTTTTTGTGTGGGATACTGACATTACCGGTTGCAGGGAATGGTCGGTTGTGTAGGTGACCATATTACCTGTAACAGTACAAGGCAGACAGCACGCGAGGTGACCTAAGTACGGGTTATTACAGGTAACTATTCTCCTCTGGCCACTGCGGCTGGTCTTGTTGATTCCATACATTCACCTCGAACTTGTCACACTTACTCCAAGGCACTCACTATTTTCTCTCTACCTTTATTTTAATTTACTAAGTTTGTGCTTAGAGAGAGACGAGCCCGAGGTCTTTAAATTCATCACCAAACTCATTTCTCATCTCGCTCTTCAAAGCAGTGTGCACTCAAAGTTTGAGAGAATCTATTTTCTTATTGTTTTGAGTTTTTCATCATAACAGTGTTGATTGGGTTTTGATTTGATAGAAGATTTAAAGTATAATTCAGGGTTCAGTCAAGACGGGTGTTCCATTGTGGATGCTTGGGTGGGGTGTGGAAAGGTTACGAGCTGACATGAACCGTTTGCTCGCCTTACTATTCCATCAGGTTTCTAATTTACCTACTCATCAGATTATTATGATTAATATCGATCCTGCTCTCCTTATATCTTCTTCTTAGTTCTTAATTTTATACTGAAGAGAGATAGAGATGTTTCTAAGACTGAGTCAATAACACTTGATCTTCAACCCAGAATTTTACTTGGAGAGATCTTCGTTGATAATATATTTGGTTTATACTTGTGACACTATAGTAGAATTTTAACTCATATTTTGATCTATATGTCATTAGGGAGTCTTAGACGAGCAATTCTTGCAGCTTCAACAGCTTCAAGATGAGTCATCGCCGAACTTTGTTTCCGAAGTAGTCACGATATACTTCCGGGAATCGGAGAAGCTTCTTAGAATCCTTAGAGAACTTCTGTAAGTGCAGTACTGTCCCTTTCACTATCTCACATTAACATACAAGCATTCTAGAGCTTCTATAATGCAAGTTCATAAGGTGATAAAAGATTAAGCTAATATATCAACTTTGGGGTTTTGGAAACGCATCAGTCTCTAATAAATGTATAACAAAATATGCAGGATGGATAAGGAGTTACTGGATTACAAGAAATTGGGAATACATGTGAACCACTTCATGGGCAGTAGTTCAAGTATTGGAGCTAAACGAGTCAGAAGTGTTTGTGTTGCATTTCTTGCTGCTTCTGAACAGGAGAATAGAGCTGGGTATGTGTACATTAACTCTAGCTACAATATATACTAGTACTAGTACTATATAATTCGGTACCCTCCTTGAAATTCAAAAGTTCTTTCTCTAGCTAAAGTTCTTCCAAACCGGCTTATCGGAAATTGAAAACATCGCGCATGCTTGTTTTGCATCTAATAGTAAATGAAAATTATTGCATAGTGAAAGGGAATGGAGTGTAGTTCGAATCTGAACGTATGGGTTTCATCATTTTTAATTAATCAGGGGTTCAATTTAATAATTAATCAGAAATGAAAATGCTAATGTTTTCACGTGTTTTTTCAGGTGTCTGAGGGCACTAGAGGTGTTGGAGCATGAGTATTGTTATCTCAAAAACAAATTGCATGAACTGTTCCAAGTAAATAAACTATGCATTACGAGATTTAAAAGTTTCATGATTGTTTAGGGGAGTTTGCTAATATCTGTTTTCGTTATCATGTTATTCAACAGATAGAGCAGCAAAGAGTGATAGCTTCTGGTGTTAGATATCCCATGCATCACGGATGAGAAGATGTTACCCACTGTTAAATGAAAGATGAGATGCAACTTTTTTTTTTCAGATTATTTGTACTTTAAAAGTAGTGTGTTTAGTTCTTGTGCCGGTGATGGAGACAGTTTGAATGACAAAGAATTTTGTTATTTTCACTGGTCAATGTACGTTTACTGATTTATGTGATTATTTTGGGTGGACATGAGTATATTTTGGTGTGCCTCTTTACTGGTTCATGATTTATACATGTTGAACAAAAGTCAGCCAGATCAGTGAGACAGGAATTTTACTGTTGAGATTTTTATCAAAGAAACACAGAATTTTCATGATGGATAAAGAGGATACCAATATCAATATCAACATCAACGGGTGAGGTCAATCCAAATAAATCAAAACAATCTTAGTCACTGGATTTTTAGATTTATATCTCCATTTAAAATATATATTGGGTTTATACTGTCTCATATATTCGTTTATGTTATAAAATAGAGAAAGAGGAGAAGACAACACAAAGTAGATGGAGAAAAGTAGAGCGAATTCTCATTAGATGTATGTAAAATACAAGAGTTTAAGCCTCTATTTACATAGATAAAAGACTTGGTGCCCAAGTATATGGAAACCCTAATTTTAGATACAGGGACATCTTAGTCAATAAACTTAGGTTTATAACACTCCCCCTGATGACCACTGTGTCTAAGTCATTACAATCATACCAGGAAAACTCAAAAAAAAAACCCTGAAATTGATTAAGCTTGTAAAGACTTAAAGCAGTGTTGAACACGGAAATGTTGCATCATTAAAACCTTGACAAGAAAAACCCAGTGGGACAAAATCTTGACGAAAGAAAAAGAATACAACGCGATAAGTCCAATAAATGCACCTTCGATGATGGTGCTCCCCCTGATAAGTACTTCAAATAAATCTTGGCTTGCAAAACTTTGAATCGAGACTTCGCAATTCCGGTGAACGAATTTCTTGACTGCAAGGTCTTCTTTGGTGTAACACAAGCAGTGTTGTCTTCGATTAATACCCTTGCAATGTCTGCGTTCTTCTTCAACATATTGAGGACTTGTGTCATGGATTGCTAGCTTTTCGGAGATGATTTGTAGAAGTAGTTGATGTAGTTTCTTCAAAAAAATTCCAAGATACGAATACATTACCATACGTGATCAAAAACCGTATTTGTGATTAAACCTTATGTGGTTTAGAAGGACATCCAAATTCCTAGGAGATGGTTATGTTGGTTTGGTCTAATCAAATATAAGCATCCACTAAATAACCGAAATTATACAATAACTCCCCC
>JAJJMC010018788.1:4065099-4078262 GCA_023531435.1 Papaver californicum
TTTTTTTTTTTTGTATACCTGGTCCTTTGACATCGGCAAGATTTTCTCCCATGAGCTGTAAGAGACTTAAAGATTTGACCGCGCTTACGGCTCATGAGATTATCTAAATTTTTTAAGTGCTAAAGATCCACATTATCTAGATATGCAAATGTTATTTTATTTGCACTTTTCTGCTTCTCTACGTATCTAGGTGTACGGATTCATTTTCATGGCCAGATGAGGGTAATTAACATCGTTGTCGGTCTGTTATGATACATCAAAACAACATATAAATACAGATATGATACATCAAAACAACATATAAATATAGATATGAAACATAAGAGACGAAAATCATATCAGTACCTCGTAGAACAAATTGATGCGAATTAAATGTCGAACTACATTACAGAATGGGTAGAAAAGCGAATACAAAACAAAGGTTCTGAATTTGATAACCAACAACAAATTGCTCTTATAAAACATATATAGAGTAATGAATGTCGGAGAAAATGAACTTAAAATGATTTATTAGTTTTGGTAGGAATGGATCTTAAGATCAATGGGTCACTAAGGAAACTAGTTCATTTTCACTTTTGTGAATGAACCTTTAGTCCTATATTGGAGAGACTAAAGATGATTCCTCTTTTTATTACCATAAAAGTTACATTTAATGAAGGGCCCTTAGGGTTTAGAAACTTTTGTGATTGGGGGAGGACTAAGGTAATGGGCTAGTTGAAGTAAACATACTTTTCACACATGTGCGGTGCTCGCACCGAAGCACGCACGGTTGCAGCTAGCGTGTTTGCGGGTGTGGCTACTGCTGCGGGAATGAGTATGCTTGCGGGTGCGGGCGTAGCTGAGGCTGCGGGCCAATCAAGACTTCCCTTTTTTGAATAGAAAATTTTCATTAAAGAATTTAAAATCAAAACAAATTTTGCTTTAAATGTGGGGGGCGTCTGACCCGGCGTGATTTAAGTTGAATTAAAGAAAATAGATTTTCTTACCGTTATAAATCCGTTTTAAACATTATGGCCGTGCTTAATGCACGAAATTAATTTTTTAATCAATACGCAATAATTCTCTTCTCTTGTTTTGGCTATAAAAGAAAAATGAATTTCTCCATTTCAACTTACTCCAGAGCAGGATACTATCCTAGCTCTTTTCCCCTTTTTTTGTTTTGTTTTGCACAAAATTGCTTGTTTATTTCCCTTCCACTATCTTGCTGTTAAGTTCGTTTGATGGTGATTTGTATTGTGCTTATACAAATCATATCGGGCAGTTCTATCCTGGACACATCTCCACTGTTGGGCATCTCTCATTCTTGAGGAGTATCCGTGGACTATTGTGTTAAGAACAATTTACTGAGCAGGTGGCTCTGTCCTTGTGTGTGCATCAACTTCAGAGATTTCTCTAACGTTAATAATTTCTCATGTTTAGTGTTTTCCATTATTGCAGAAACAACGATGAAGTAGATGGACTTCCGATTAACTATATTACTGTTATTGTAAAACTGCCCATTTGACATGGGAGAGGGTGGTGACTACGGTTGATTAAGAAAGAAAAAAAGTCAGGTGGAAAGTTACATTTGAATCTTTTTTTGTGCAACTTCAAGATTGAAATCATGCAAACTCCTTTTGTGGTCAAAAGGAGACACTAATGAAGTGGTTCTCAGTCTATAAAAATAAGATGGGTCCAAAACTAAAGAATTAAAATTACATAAATGGGCAAGTCGTGTTAAACAAATAAAATCAATAACCCAAAAACAAAACTGGGTACCTGATCATTTTGCACGGATAAAACTAACCGTTCCATCCAAGTGATCTGGGGACAAAATCATTGTGTGCCAAGGTTCATGCTTAGTGATTAGAAATACATGAAGCCAATGAATGTCATTACAATTTTGGCTTTTTATTCAAGGGTCTGATTATTAATTTGTCCTCAAAGAAAAACAGGTTTACATTAGCATTAGACTTTGAAGGTGTTATTTACAATCGACAAAAAAAAAACTATTCAGTATTGTACACTTACGGCAAATAAAGAAAAAACCTGATGGATTAAAATTGTATACATGTGCGTCAAACATGAAATGATTATGTAGCATCGAGCAAGTCCACTAACACTAAGCAAAATTCGTTATCCATACTGGTGATTATTTTTTCAAACGATATTGATGATTGATTATTTTCTATTGATCAACCCTTCTTGTTCAGTTTGTTAGTGTCACAAAATAACTTGACAAACCTGATAAGAAAAAGAAAAAGTGATCTCAACTAAGGAGGCCTTTGAATCTGCATTTTCTACCGTTCCTATAAAAAAAAACATAGGAAAAGGCATATATATATGAGTAGAAAATTCTCATATCCGTAAAACTGAAATTAGTGTGTTTTTTTTTTTGTGAGCCCGCAACACTGAAATTCTGGAACTGAAATTACTGTGTTTTTTTTTGTGAGCCTGCAACACTGAAATTCTGGACACGAATTAGCCATTTCCCAACATTATTCACCCCCGTCACTGCCACTTCGAATCTATGACAGCCCCTGCAAATAGAAATCCCATTTCCCCACGTTATTCACCCCCTTCAATGCCACTTCGAATCCATGACAACCCCTGCAGATAGAAGAAAACACATTATCTTTTATGTTGGTGTGAAAGTTTATGTTAAACTATGTTTATGATGAGCTGAAAATCTGCAAGTGAAACTATGATTATGGGCGGCTACATCTTTTACGTAGGTGTGAATGTTTATGTGAATCTTATCATTCAATCATGGGCGGAAATGGCGAGATGTAACTGCACATTTCTTTCTGGTAGAAAAACATCTTGACTTTTGGTTCTTGAAATCCTGCGTACCTCAGAAACTAAGCTTTTAAAACCAAAAATATTAGAATGTTAACTAAATAAATGTCAATGGAAGTACCAAAATCTCTAGCTTCAATCTGAGTAGAGTCAGCAAAACCAAAGGAGATACAAACCCATTGAGTGGTTTGTACAAAAATGTGTACATATGGTTTTGAGGTACCATGACTGAACTCCAACTTCTGGATTTGCGAAAACTTCATGAGAGATTCCCAAAGATGAGGTGCACCAGACTCAACTTTATCAAAACTTTCCATAGTAATTTTGGCAACATTTTCTTCATGCCAGGCACTGCAATCAAATGTTCAAAATGCAGTGAATAAATTTTCGAAACTCTACCCACAAAAAAAAGTGAGACCCCCCCTCCTTTCAGAGAAATAAGCCAAATCATAATGTTACAACAACCATCCATGATGTCACATATGCATATGCTGAATCCGTAAAAACAAAAACTAAACAAACAACACCCAAACCCTTAGCGAATCTGTCGGGATATTATTCATAGCGGAAACTTATATGGAATTCAGTAAACTAGTAAAGGCATCATCATATCACACATTTCATTGCCAAGCAATAAGTAAATTGCAAAGAAAATTGCTTTTCTAGGTAAAACAATTAAGACGCATGCCAAATAAAATGGTAATTCATTTCCTAAGTGTGTCATACAGAGGTCTCTCTAGACCAAGACTTAAAAATCCAAAGAAAAGCAAGGTAATCATCTACACAAAAACCAACCTTGATACAACCATTTTCCTAATATGTCGCATGCAAGTTTGATGGATGAAGCCATGAAGGTAGGTTTTTGAACAAACCACCTGTGATGCAAGACAAAGTTACAGGGTACAACTACTACAAAATTACCCGCAAAGGAAGTGTGCACATCATCAAACAGATCAAGAGCAATAGTTACTAAATCTTTCTCAACCCGGTAAGGCTAATAGTTATTTTAGACTACAATAATACCTTGATAAATTTAGAGAGTTACCAAGTTGCACGTACAATAATGCTTGGGTTATAAAGAGGACCACAGTGTCAAAGTGAACCTCTGCATTGAAACACCCAAATCAATTCTACACTATTCGGCAAATTAGCGTAAAACTAAAGTAACTATTCACATCAACGCACAATGAGAAACATAATTAAAATCAAAATAAAAAAATAGGACTGATTAGGGTGTGAAACTCACAAAAAGAAAATCGGAAGAAAGAACACCAACTCCAGCAACATCTCCTTACTAATTGATTCCTCTCTGCAAAAAAAAAAAAAAAAAAAAAAAAAAAAAACTGCTTACTTCTTGTCAAAACACAGGTGAATATAAAAGTTATTGCAGACCAAAGAAAGCCGATTCGGAGATTTTTGTGATGTTAATTAGTATCTGCAAAACAAACAATGAGAAACAAAATTAAAATCAACATAGAAAAGAGAGGAATAGTTAAGCAGTGAAACTCACATATCTCTTCTTCATGGTCGGAAGAATAAAACTAATTTGGGGAAACTAATCAGAATTAATTTGTAGTTTTGGTCTCTCTCTCCATTTGAAAAGTTGTAAGTTGCAGGAACAACTTGTATAAAGGAAACCATAACTCTCTGACTTTGTGAACTTCTGAAATAAGCTCCTAGCACTTTATCGACAGTCGCACAAACTATGGCAGAAACATTTGCTCTGATCTTTGCAGCCAAGACTCGATCAAACCATTACTAATTCGAACTCGAGCATCTCCATATCCTTGTCGCGAGAACCTGACCTTACCCTTGGCCTCTACAATCTGTCAAAGCTCTTTGAAACCACCTCCTCTTTCTCGCTGCCTGTGCAACCAAAACTTGACTCAACCACCATAACTCAACCACTTCAGTTCAGGCAATTTCGCAAACACCCTATGTGCATTCTGTTGTTGATTCAAATTTGGAATTGATGGTGATTTCTAACACCACTATATCTTCTTCCTTATATTCGATGACAAACCACATTTACTAATCATACATAAAACCTAAATCATCCATCAATTTCCAAGAAATGCACTTACACCATTCTTTTGTTTCTTCGATTTGACAGGATTTTCCTCATCCTCCTTGGATAGAAATCCTAATATAACACAATATAATACATTGACAGACAACCTCAGGAGTTAGGGCACTTACTTCACTCAAAAGTATATAGCAAATTCAAATTCCCAATAATCTACACAAATTTTCCTTTTTTCACTGTTACAGTGAATCACTTCGAGAGAATAATTGTTTTATTTTTTAGAACTAACAAAAATTTTACTCACCTAACTCGCTCCATGTGTTATAGTCAGATTTTTCCTCCAACATCTCTAGAGGAATGCGTGATAATATAGAATAGATACTGCAAGAGGCAAACTCAGCATCGCTGCAAAGCAGAATAACATAGAAGACAAAAGTTTATAGTGCGAAGTACAAAAATATATAATAGAACAAAAGTTTATAGCGAAATACAAAAATATATAAAGAGACGAATGAAGTGTTTGTGAGAGACAGAGTAATCCAGATGAAACTAACCTTGATTTAGATAAAACCTCACTTCCATCATCTATGATCATATAGCCATTATACAAAAAGCAGAATGTCAACCAAATCAGAATGTGAGAAAAGAGAGACACGAAAAATGGGGTGTATATCAGCTTGAGGATTCTGTATATGATTAATGAAAGAGGAGAAGATAAAAAAGGCTAGGATTTAACCCGTGCTACGTACGTGGCATAGTGCAAAGTGGCTCCCGTTTCATATGACGGGACTTCATTCTGCACCCATCCTAAACCGGTCCTAATTAACAATTGGGATACATATTATCATTTAATAAATTAACAATCGACACCAAATTGACTTAACTTGTTTGAACTAAAAGACTAAAATAATAATAATTATGTATCCAAGGGAGAAAGATTTTCCTCTATTTAGAGGTCTACCATATCTCTGCCTATGATCTTTATCCTACCACTTTATCTTTCTTTGTTGGTCATTTCCTTAAGGTTTTGAACTTCATCTTCCACCCTATTACCGTTTTCATCTAATTCCGCGAATGAAGATATGATGTCATCACAATTTGTCTAACAAGTCTCTCTGGTACACAACCTGTGCTACACACCAAGTCTGGTGGAAATTGGTGATCTGGTGCAAGCGACTCTATTGGTGAGACAACTCTTTTCTCTATGGACATAATTAAAAGGTTGCAAAAGGGTTCATGTCAATAGTTCCATTTACTTGTCAGTCTCGATCTTCACTTTACTGGACTCGGTGCGTAGCACGGGTTATCATACTCTTCGCGATTGAAAGTTACCTAGTATTTAATCCGTGTTACACACCGGGTATGATGGGAAATGGTCCTCATTTGGTGAGGCAGGGCTTTGCGCTGCACCCGACCCAGAAGGGGACCCAATTAACAACTGCGGTGCATAATGAAAACACCAAATATCATTTAGTAGATTAACAGTTGGAACCAAAATTCACCAATTACATACTATTTAAGTTTCGGAGATTAAGAAATCTTCTTAAATAAAATATTTTTGAAAAATTATATCAACCTTTAAAATCAATAAGTGGTTCATGACATTGCCAATATTAGTACTCTAAAAATAATTGGTACTGTTAGACTAGAAGTCCGCTGCTCAAAGTAGCACTAAACTACTCTTAGTCTTGCTAGATTTTAGAATACACATTTATTGGTTAATCAATTTTTGCAACTTAAAAGTAAAGAAACAACGTTATAATAATATTCTACCTTAAACCCGGCCAAATAGTAGCTTCAAGTTTGACCAAATCTTTTTTGTCCTTCACCCTCTATACACTCCCCATCTGTCTTACGTACCATATCATACACTTTTGTTAAGAATCAAGCGGCCAACTCAATTGTTCCATCAGGCTCCAACTCCTTATAGTAAAATAAAAAATTACTCTCACTATATAGTTGTATCAATAGTTGATATTTGAGACGCTAAATATAAATTATATTAATATAAAATATATTACAAACTCTAAATAGTGCAAAGCATATAAAGTGCTTTCCGTCGAAGATGATGTAATAAAGAAAATGTATTAATATATCTTTCTTTAGAAATTATATACTTGCGCGAATAATCAAGTGGCAAACTCAATTGCTCTTCCAGATTCCAAATTAAGAATAATGAATTTAAAAATACGCGAGTAAAGTTATCCTCTTTTGCCAACCTGGGCAACAACTCTAAAGGAAAATAATCATTCAAACTCAATCTCTGATGTCTGTAAACAATTACTACAAATATTAATCGAAATGAATGTAAGGTTTCTAATAAATATTCTCAAACACTAAAAACAAATGAAAATTAGCTTGAGCTTACTTTACACCTGGATTGTGTAGGTATAAGTTTTATCATGAAATTCAATTGGAAAAATAGGTTTTCAAAAATGCCTGTAAAAATTATAAAACATCACCCCAAAAAAATAAGTTAATAACAAAAATAATGGAAACGAAAACTTAAAGTAAAATTAAGTTCAACCCTAAAGAACTTTAAGAAAAGGTTGGACATAACTTTACTATGAGATTGTAAACATGAACCCATCTAATTCATCATTTAGTTGGCTTACCTAGTGTAGGAATACATGAAAGTAGTGTTCACGAAGACCTCATATTTTTTCTTAAGTGAAGTGGTTACTGAGGTTAGTTTTCAAGAAATATTCATCTGAAATACTGTAGTTACGCAAGACATGTTATATTCTAATGGCATTTAGTAACTGAAATTGAAAATACTAATTTTGTAGAATTCAAACCAAAATAACTTAGGAAATAATTTTGACCCATGGCTCTTTTTAAATCCACCTCTAAGTTTTCCCACTTTGACATTTTAATCATCATTCCAAAAATATTCTTTTAACACCAATGAATACATGTGATACTTTCCTAGTACCCAGAATTCATAGTATATCAAGAGCAATTTTAGCACTATAAATCTTTCCTCTCTTTCCTAAGTTTCTCCGCTCAAACAAAAACTTCATCTGTGATCTCGTTTCTTGCTCGATTTGGTCCATTTTTGGACCAAATCGAGCAAGATTAACTTGTCTTTAATGTATGTAGTTTGTTTTTAGTTTCTTTGGGATGTTTGTTTTTAGTTTTTCATGTAATTTAATCAGCGCTGGTGCCTTCATTTGAGATCTAGGGTTTGTGGTCAAGATGATGGTGTTTTGGGATTTTTTGTTACTGATTGATCTTTGCATGTTTATGTTTATTGGGGTTGTTGGAGGAAGTTGTCAACCTTTCTAATTCTTCAAACTCCATCATCAATGCAGTGTTTTTTCTCCGGTTTTGGTGGTGTTACGGTTTGAAGTTATTAGCTTTTGTTTTTCTTGGGGATTTTGGGTTGCTGGTGCTGTTTGTTATGAGGGGTTTGTTCTGGGTTTGATTTGAAAGGCATACTGCATTTTTTCTCTGAGCAGAGGTGGTGGAAGGTGGTGGAACCATTCCGCTGTTATGAGAAGCAATTGAGGTTAGGTTGGGGATGGAGTTTGGTGGGGCTTCTTCTACTTTGCTAGCTTTGGTTGGTGATGAGTTGAAGTTTGTTATCTCCTAGTTGTGAAAACTTCTGGTGCTCGTTGACGGTGCTTCCGTGATGGTGGTTCTCAAAGATGGTAGCGGTGGTGACTAGGGTATCTGGGGTTAGCGGGTTGTGGTTATGTTTTGCAGGTCAGGTTTTGGTTCGGGCTTATTTGGTATAGATGGGATTGAATCTTCCTTTAGGTTGTGTTGTTTAAAGGTTTTTCTTTAAGTAAAGGTTGCTTCAGGGCACCTGCAGCTCTGCGAGTATCCTAAAGAGTAAATACCAAATTTGATTTGGTCTTTTGCTTAAAAACCACAACGGGTAGGCGAGGAAATTTTACTCGCACAGTAGCCGTATGATATTGGGCGTAGTGTTAGATGGCCGTAAGATAACACGGACGGTTGGCTAAGTGACCGTATTATTGTTGGATTATTGTTGGCATATGTCCTAGGAGACCGTCTGGTGGAGCGGTGGGTTAAGAGGACGTGTGAGTATGGGGCATATGTCCTAGGTGACCGCGCGTGTCTTAGGATGGGGCGGAGCCTTAAGTGGCCGTATTATCAGGCGGAGCCTTAAGTGGCCGTATTATCTGGTTGGGCGGAGCCTTAGGTGACCGCGCGTTACACTGAGCGGCCATCTAAGAGACCGTATTATCAGGCGTACACTTAACTGGCCGTGCGACTATACTTATATTTTAGAGAAAACTTACTCGATTAATGTAGCAAATCTGGAGTAAAGAGAGAATTTACTCTCCCGTTGCGGCTAAGAGTTGGCGAGTAAAGAGAGAATTTTCTCTTTACTCTTTAGGATACTCGCACGCTGCAGTTGCTCTCAGACTTCTGTTGTTCCTTTATGTGACTAGTGTTTGATTCATTTGGTCACTGGATTCAGTCGTCCTTGGGTAGATGTATTCGGTGCCACATTTTATTTGCTCTTTGAGTTGTTGTTCGTGATTGTAACCAGCTCTTTAAGATCCAATGCTAATACATATAATACCTTTGCTCACAAAAAAAAAACACCATAAGACCGAAAGGTCCGAGACAAACTTTTATAATAATAATGACCATCTTCCATCAACATTTAAACAGGACCCCTAAAATAACTAATCAATGATGTCCCTAATCACTGTTTCTTAGTCTAACATTTCTAACTTTCCATAAATTTCATCTACTCTATAGTTATATTCTACCAATGCAATAACAAATATAAACTAATTATCTATACTATTTAGAGATGACTTCATTCACAATCAAAAAAGAGTCTGGTCACTTACTTGGACCAACCACGGCAAGAGAACTCTCACCAACAGAAGGTGTTGTAGAAGAACTGCCAGTGAAGTCGTGGAAGGACATTCTTTGTGGACAGGGAATCCACTGTACATAAATGTACTGCAAACATGATTCTTGATACCATCTATTTCATCTGACAAAACATATGTATTAAAATAAATTAGAAATATAAAAAATGTACCATTAAGATTAAAATAATAATCGGAGTTGTTATATATACTCACGCCTGATATCAAATATTTTAGATAATAAACAATTGAATTTGTCATTTTATTTTTGGTAAGAATTTAATAAATGCAACCAAACTTCAAGTAAAAAATTTAGTAAATAAAAAAACATAGAGAAGAAATTTTAGTTTTTCAATACATCAAAGAAATTTTATTATTTAATTATGATTTTTTTACTTTTTATTTTTTTCCATCTCTTGCTATTCTTAAAGACTTTCAATAGGACAGGAAGAAATCTTCCACTACTTCAGGCATGCGGGAACCAGCCACTAAGCAGTAATTTATTGATCGATGATTTTGATAATTCATGTGGTCACATGAGCTCATTATGTGAAAAAGTCCACAAAACTCAATGCCTAAAAATTAAGTATAGGATACTTGATGTCTTGATTTGGATTTCGTCATCAGTGTTATCAAAGTTGGAATTTGTAGCGCGGATACCTTGCACTTTTGCTATGCCCAATTTACAGCAAAGCTTCCAATGTTGCAAAACATATCAAGTATTTTCCTCAACATATAAGTTAATCAATTAATACTAATAAAACGATTATCAAAGATTTGTGACCCGTGGGTCATGTATATTCAAAGATTGAATTTCTATCAAGGTGTGTGACACATGGTTGAAGTTAATAAAATTTTTTAAACATACCCATTACAGAATTTATCTGAGAAGGCTTCGCCTGCATCCTTCTCAGTCACATGAGTCATTATCTCCATTAAAACCACATCCTCCTTTTTGGCTAGGAAGGCTTTTAAGCCTCCCTTGTATATCCTTCTTGGGTTTGTATTGATCTTAGAAAGAAATTCCCATATGCATCATGATGCATCGAGATTGTCACGATAAAAAATATGTTAGAATCCTATTAGGTTCCATTCAAATTTAAAAACAAAGTGTTTTTGGAATTTCGTATTACCAGCAACATCCACGGTTCAAAGTAGACGAACCCCGCTGCCCAGTTTTGACAAAAAGTTAAACTGTGGCTTTTTCCACCAATGCTCAAATAGAAGGCCCATTAACATTGAAACTACAATGACCCGAAACTAAAAGACGAATATTAACTTAAGAGACGGATTTTAAATAGATTTACTAAGCAGAAGAGTCTGATCATCAATCGCATGCCCATACGGGTAACTGAAGAATACTTGCATATACAAACAATAATATTTTTATATTTTTATTTAGGTACCAGCAAAGTTGGCATCAGGACTGGGTAATAGGTTACAATTAGTTTCTGTACGCAGGAACTTCGAGGTTAATTTAAAATGATCTTCTATTTTGGTCACCAGTAAATCATATCCATAGATACATACTGAAAAGTATTGACTAAGCAAAAGAGTATTCTTGAAAGAAAGGCAGACAGTTTATCCATCAAACAAAATTCAATGACAACAAAGAGCAGTTGCTTCTTTTTTAGCCCTATATAAAACTAACAATGAAGGGGCCAAAATCAAGTTGGTTTACAGGCATACAAGTTCACAAATACTACGTCAAAGAAATTGTACAACTCCTAAAGAGAATCATATACAATCGGTTGCTAATTAATCATCCAATTTGATGTGCAAAAATGTAATCTGAATAAATAACTACTTAAAAATCCAATAACTCATCGTGATTAATTTCCGACTTTATATTGACCACCATTTTCCTCATTGACAGTTTAGTGGCATTGGATCACCTCGTGCAACATTACCTAATCACAAAAGACTGTCAACTTTTTATAGATCACAATAAATCACAATCACGGACATACATGTATTTTCTTAAACAGAAAAAACACAGTTGAATATATTTCAGTGTGTAGGGAAGCGGCTATATAAACCCGTCTACAAAAAGCAACACAAATATTATATGGGTCTATATTTCACAGGTAGCATAAAAAATGATACCTAATTAGTTATAGGATTATAGCATCAGCAGTTGTTTGCACCTAACGAATAATAAAATATAGATCAAATATGCAGAATATGACTGTCAGTAACCCAAAAAATAATATTTTTAATCTCCGAAGGGAAATTATCATTCGTACTGTAAATGTGACTGCATATCAAATCAACTTCACGTCCTGCCTTCTTTTTCATGGTAAGCGAATCTCCATTAAGTGCAGACTGCAGATCAAATAATAGTGCTACTTGAAAGAATCAACATATTGAGATAATTAAGTTATCAAATAATAGTGCTACTTAAAAAGAATCAACGAATTCAGATAGATTAAGTTAAAAAAATAATTCTTGAAATGGAGGGTAATGGATGTCTCTCTAACCAAACCAGGAACATTTACCATATTGACGTTTAGGAAGCCACCTTCAAGAAGGCTAGCATCAGTAGAGATGATATCACCAAGCTTAATACTAATTACATCTTCAGGTACTAAAACTACATCATCTTGATGTACATCTTCAGGTGCCAAAGCTACGACATCTTGAATTTGCAGCCTGCCGATCTCTGAAAACTTGTATCCACGTTCAGCTTCAATTATCTTCAGTGGGTACAATGGTAGTATCGGGCCATGCATTGCAGTTACGTATATACATACTATGGAGCTACAGGAGGAAGAAAGAAAAATTATTTAATCTCAGCTATCTCAATCAGACAGACTGACCCAAATCTGACCATTTTGTCAGAAATTTCAATACAAATTGCAATCAAGATACAATTCCAAACTAAGGGAAACCAACAATATCTATGGTAAGAATTTCAAGATAATAAAATATGGATGTACTCTTACCAGAAGTCCAGACTGACCAAGCTAGACTTGTAGTTAACCATTAGGTTACACTCCGCAATTTGCTCCCTCAAAGTCAAAGTTCTTTTCACTTTTCCCCCAACTTACGCCATTGTCAACATGCTAACACTACACAAATTAAAGAACGAACGTATCATTCTACGAACCGTTTATCTATGTGGAAAAACAACAATTTTAGATTACATTTCTAACAGATGCACATAGTGAACGAAATAACCAAGTCCATAAGGCAGTATCAAAAGGAAAACAAAAAATATCATCATGTGTTCCAATGAAATGAAAATTAACATGATCTCCGTTTGGAATCTTTGGATCACAGTTTCCATTCATTACCAAATTAAACTGAATTACTTACTTCCCTATAGTTTCACTATGTTGTGCACATTGTTTTGATATGTGCAGTGAAGGGTGTTGGATATGAATAGCAACATTATTGATATACTTGTTTGGGCAGAAATTCTCACACCCAAAACAACCAAAATCATCACTCAAATTAACAAAAGAAAAGAAGAAATTGCACACAGGATTTAACGTGGT
>JAJJMC010018788.1:4078272-4123442 GCA_023531435.1 Papaver californicum
AAATACAGAAAGCTTCATTGAAGCTCTGAGAATCCAGATGCCTAGGGTTTTTTCCCGGAAGAAGAAGCTCATCCTCTCTCTTTCCTGCTTCCTTTTCTTTTATGTGTAATCTCATTTGATGTGTCGTGTGATGATGCTCCCACGTGTCAAAGGTGTTGGTGACGTGGCAACTCCTTGTGTGACCACCTGTCTACTCTCTCACTCTCTAATGCTTCCATGTGTTCAGCCCAAGTCTATCGGGATTGACCGGATCGGGACAGCACGTTCGGGACAGCATGGTCGGGACGAGATGGATCGGGCACCAGCTGGAACGGGACCGGGACGTGATGATGATGACGTCACTTCGGGACCGGGACGGTACTTCGAGACCGGGATGATGATGATGTCATTGATGATGTTACTTCGGATCGGGATCGGGACGATAACATCGCTGATGACGTCACTGATGAGATCGGGACATCGGGAGCGCTAGGCTTGTCTTTCTTGCATGGCCTGGGCTTTCTTGTCGGGCTTCAGACTTTGAGTGTGGTCCATGGTTCGGACTAGGTGCACTTCGGACTGGTGTATCGGGACACTGTGGGTAGCGAAAATGCTGAGCTACGCTGACGTTGCTGCCACGTGTTAGAGCAGCTTTTTGGTACTAACAATACTTGTAGCGAGATAACGTACATGTGCAATTTCTGATATCGTAGGCCTACAAAATTAACAATGAGATAACATGTATACATCACCTGATAACAAAATCGAAATACAATGAGTGGGTAACATTGTGACCGGAAAAGCTTGCAGAAACGATATTGAGAAAAGAAAGAAGAAAAATCGGAAATTAAAGCTTGCAGAAACGATATTGAAAAAAGAAAGAAGAAAAATCGGAAATTGAAATCTGGAATTGCCACAACCTCCTCAGAGTAATACCTTTGTGTATTTGCATGTTGTACGCCAGTCTCTTAATCTATGTTGCTGAAAAGTAAACATACGAACGTAAAAAGAAAAAATTTCAAACTAATATACGTATAATAACTGCAACATTAAAAGAAAAACTAATAAGTGGGTGTAATAACAATCTGTGTTATGTTTTTATATAGTTTAGGCAATATCAGAAGCAAAGTGGTTATCAAATGAAAAAAAATATCAAGAAGCAACAATTCCAACTGTTTAAGACTTTTAGTACTGAAAAAATAATGCATCGGTCATCATGGATTGTATATCTGTATTGTCTTCGTTCGACTTTGATCAATGCTACACCATGTCGTGGTAGTAAAAAATTCGTAAAATTTGCAGTAATGTGAGGTGCATATTACCGCAGTTATAACTAAATTGCACATAAATGCATAGAGAAAGATTTAGCTCTACTGATCACATGGTTTCCTCTATTGTAAAATGATTTATAGTTCGTTTTTGAGAAATATACTTTTACAACTTATTTAGCAGGGGTCTAAGAAGAACGCACTTGATTTACCTGGTTTTAGACTATTCCACTTGAAATCACATGTATCTGAAAAAATATGTATAAGCAAAAATAAGTAAATGTTCTAGAATGATCAAAGTCATTGATGTATAAAAAGAAAATTACCTTAGAGGAAGACCTACACGCCCGGCCTAACACCCTTCCTATTCATCCGTTTATGTTCTTCGATCTTGCTGGTAATGGATATGCAGTGAGAAAGAAAAAAATGCTAGCATTGATGCAACAAAATGAGACCAATTCAATAAACCACGTTAACTAAATCTCAAAATGAGTATCAAAATCAAAACAAACAAGCATAAGTATAACTAAAAGTCATTAAAGTGATTTGGTGCGGCGGTTTCGAGTTGCTTATTTTTAGGATAAGATGAAATTCAAGGCTCCATATTTGACCATTTTTTGGCTTTCGAATTTTCACATCTTGAATACCAATGCTTTCACAGCTTTTTGAGTTATCTGATCCGGATGCAGTTTGATAAACAACGTATAAACTACCCTTGCAAAGGTGCAAACACATATGCTCACTCAATGTAACACCAAATAAACCTAAATTAAATTTCAAACCAACAGCCAAACATAGAGAAATAATTGGTAGTGCATGGTAAATTGGGTAGCCTACAAACCTTATTCTGGTTTGAATTCTGGTTTTCCCTCTCACCCACTGAACGCACGACTGGAACAAAAGATGCAAATCTAGCAGCCTTATTGTTTATATACACCTGTGCAGCTTGGTAACTTCGAAATTTTTTCTCTGATTATTGCTATAAATCTGGCATAAGTTGCAAACGAATGAACCATTCCCAGATTTATTTCTGAAAATATATCAAACTTTTCATATCACCAATCCAAATACAGCAAGATAAATAATTATTTTAGCAGTTCCTAGATACGGAAATATAAAGAGAAATAAAAATTCATTTATAGATTTAAATCCTAGTAATTAATAATACAGTTTCCATACGAAACATTAAAATAACCTAAAAAATAAATATATGCCATGTTAATAAATATTTCCGTTGTTTTGTTTTATTTTTTTTCATATTTATCGACTCTAAAATTCTATCTTTTGTAAGACAGTTGATACAAATCCAACGATATGGATTTTATGAAAACAATGTAAACGTGGTGTAAGATTTTTTTTATAAAATCTCAACCAACCAGAAGTAAGGGTTTCGTCGACCCACCAACAAATAAGAGGGTTACCGCTACCTCTTAACGTGGAGCCTAGGATAAAACATATTTAGTAAAATTTCAACTGCCAGGAAATATAACCAACCAACCAGAGGATGGAGTTTCGTTGACTACCCAATAAAAAAGAAAATTAACGCAACTTTCAACGTAGAATAAGGGATGAGTTAGAGTATTTAGGGTATTGATAAATAAAAAAGAAATATCAATTGACATAGTTACGGTGTCAATTTCTTGTATCAATACCGAATATGATGTCTAATACAAAAGAAACTAATTTAGGATATAATAAAAGAAGAGAAATTATTACATTACTAAGAACTATTTTTTTATTCAACATTAATTTGGAAACTGGTATACAAGTTATCGAGATCTAAAAATATAACTAGTTTATCATTTTTGCAAAAGACAGAGACAATTCAATTTTAATTGAAATTTTACAACCATACATGTGCATAGATTTTAATAGCCATTCAGAGCAATCACATTGCAAAATGCTAAAAGTTAACTTAAAGTTCTAAATATGCATGACAAGTGACAACCCAATATATATGTTGGCTGTAAAATTTGCAAAAGTGTAAAAGTTATTCCATCAGCCCTTTGAGAATTAAATTGCAAAATGGTAAAAGCTAATTTAAAACGGAAATACTAGTTTTCCCGAAGATTTTTTTTTAAATTTTTTCCCGATTTAGACAAAAAGGATGGTCCACTTTCATCTTTTACCGTCCCAATAATGAAGAATTTGGATGAGGACCATTAGATCTCCTATTCGGAAAAATATTCGGGAGAAGATTTGGAGAAACTAGCATTTTCTAATTGAAAATGTTAAATACGCAATTGTCGCCTATATAGATGGATAAAAATTCTGAGCTTTGCTCCGTTGTTATGACGTAATCAAAATCTTTCAAAATTTTCTTTCCTTCTCTGCAATGTTTTTTGTTTTCAACCAGTTTCATTAAACAATCTTAGATAAATTAGGTCGATTATACATCCTATTACACTACTTTATCCTCACTGTAAATACTTAATTACAGCAGTCATCAGATTAACACTTTTTTATTAAAATTCAAAAACATCAATTTGCAGAAAGATGATCTTGCTAGAATTCAAAACGTGCATCTGATATTCATTTACAATACCATAATTATGCAGAAAAATCATCCTTACTGTATTTATAAGCAAGATATAAGATTACCAATTACATCAAAAACAGAAAGAACTTTAAAATAACCAGTTATACTATTATTTTCACATTACAAAATTCTTCTAGACATTCACAGGGTAGTCATCCGCCGCAATAACAAAGACAAAAGCAAAGTTCCAACTGCTACTTATAATCCCTTAAGCAGCATGAACAACAAGCACCAAAAAGATATCTTTAAATTTCACAAAGAAGCTCAATTACCTTTAATTTAGATTAGTATCAAAGGTTTTCCCATCAAGATCCTTATGATTCCTTATGTTGATAAATCATCATCATCATCATCATCATCATCACAGCTGCCTCCACCGCCACTGCAATCACTCTCGAAAGAAGCTCTACTGCCATACCCACCTGGTCCTCCATAACCCCCAACTCCAACTCCAATACCATCATCATCATCTTCTCCTTCATCATTAGTTTCCTTCTCTTCATCCATCTCATCCAACTCCTCAATTGTCATTCTCATCCAGACCATCAATAGTTTCATCATCATAATCAACATTCAATCTCTCTCGCATTGTTCCTGCTAAGAGTCGAGGATTGGCTTTCTCTGCTAAGTATTTTTCACAAAGCATCTTTATCCTCCATTTCTCTCTCATTTTCTTGCTCCTCTGCTTGAGAATTAGTTTCAGAACTCTCATATTCTTCAATATCTAAGTCTTCTGCTTCATCACAATCCCTCTATGTTGCACTACGGGTTTTTTCCATACAACTTCCTCATCATCATCATTCTCTGTTTTCTTCCTTGCTTCCCTTGGGGCTTTCTTTCTCTTCCGATAAAATTCCACGATATTCTCAAGACGAATCCTTTCACATTCTTCCCTGCGATTTCGTTGATCAATCTCCTGTGGAAGAAACTCTTTCAAATTCTCTACTTCAATCTTTGTCAATATTACATCAACTATCTTTTTGAAAACTAAAAAGCAGTGGATGGAAGATTATCACCTTTTGCATTATTTCCTCTTTGAATTTCGATTCTCTAAATTTTCTCTGAATTATAATTTTCTTTCCTTTTATGGTATAATTTTCTGTAACTTAGAAAATTATCTTTCGAATTCTTTTTATAGAGCCTTAAAAGGCATCATTAATTACTACATTTTTAAGACATTTGGTTGAAAGTCTTGTCCCTTGGCAGATCACACCTCTCCGAACCCATACGCAAGCTCGTCAAGGACATCATGACGCCTCGATAGCTCCTACTTTCATTCCTATTCAACTCTTCCAATCGTTTAATTCAATTCAGAATTACGGTTAAGAGGTTGATATGTCGGTCACCTAATTATTATGAGTTAAGAGTAGTTCTAATTAACATCTTTGATTTTTTACAGGTCCCGAAAAGGCAGCATCTGTTGAGAGGCATCATGGCTAACCGAAGTATTTAGCAGGCAATAGGAAAAGCGGGACCCAGTCACCTAGCACGTGAATGAAAAAGGTCATAAAACGATATCTGCCGGAGACATATCTATTAGTGAACTATCTCGTGTATTGCAGGGGCATAAAACGACCTTGATATTATATAGTTTATTCAAACAGTAAAATTATACTACCATCTACAAGCTTGTGTTAAAATAAAATATTTTTATCATTTAATATTTGTTAAATTTCACTGTCAAACTCATAAAAATAAAATGAACAATAAATAAATTAATATCATACTAAATTATTGTAGAATAACAAATCATTTACCAAATTTACATTTTGTCAAGACGAATAATACTTAGATGTTTTTATCCTAAATTTCCCCTATGTTGAACCGTTTATAAGGTTTATTAAGAGTAGTTTAAAACCTTGCTCCATATTTACACGATTTATAAAGGGGCTAAAGGGGTTGATATCGTTCCATATTGAACAAACAAAACCTAAATGATCCTAACTGTCGGGTCGAATAAATGGTATCCCCATACCAGTTTTGGAATCCCCTTTTATATTTAACGTGTTTAATTTTAAGGGCTTTATTTGAGTAGGCAGTCAAAGACCTTTTGAATCCTTTCAACTACAAAAGGTGTTTGAGAGACTTCCCCTCTATGTTCACCTATTACCAAGTGGTTAAATCAGTTCCCCGAGTTTTAGAACCCGCTTGATCAAAATTAAAAATTACTAAATCAAATTGATTTATATATTATTTAAATTTATATATTATTCAAATTTATTAACGAGAAAAATCCACTCACAGGTTTATTCTCACACTATCTAAGATTTTTAACACTATTCTTTTTTAAAACCCAAACAACAATAAATTTTGAAGCTAATATTTTTACAATATATTTTTCTTATGGAACTCAACATATTACTAAAAATTAGCACAATCCCGTCATGAATCTACCTCTTCGAAAATCAGCCGTTGAAAATTAAAGGTTCTCAACGATTGATTTTTAAAAATGGCAGATATTGACGTTAAATATCTCATAAGATACTAATTTTGGGAGGAGATTCAACGGTGGTCTGGGATGCCCTGTGTCTAGGATTGTCAATGGGTTCAGGTTCTCCCGGATACCATTGAACCCGGACCCTACTTATAAAAGTCGGGTCCGGTTCATAATTTAGTGGACCCGGACCTGGACCCGATTAAAAACCTAAATACCTACCGGGTCCGGGTATTTAACGTGTCTTTTAAAATCAACTATAATTTTCTTTAAATTTTTTTTATATTGGCTTGAAACGAATAATTTTTCATATAAAGTTATTTTTACATGAATCCGATTTCGAATCCAATCGGATAATACCCGTAACGTCCTAATTACTAATGGATCCGATTTTTAAACCCAAAACTACACCCAATTTACCCGGTTCAATTATGGATAATGGATATCCATTAACAATCCTACACGTATCATTAGGATTGGGAATAGGTGAAGTAGGACCCAGTCCCTCTCTCACTCGGAATTTGTCCAGGTAAATCTTGCATTTTTCTTTGCATATAGTGGATAATTCTGCTCATGATCGGGGGGTCTCAGGATAAACGGTGAATTAAGATATGATTTTATTACGATGAAGTATATTTATCAATTTGCCATTTGTAGAATAGCATGCATAAAAAGCATTAACTAATTCCAAAATTGAAGATCATATTATTTGTTAACCGGTATTAATTTAGAAATGAAAAACCAACTTATCTGCCATTCATTTTCAAACTCCAAACAATTAATCAAAGGATAACATTTTATTAGCTTTACATATACATAAAATCAAAATTGGCAACACGATGTTAATTAATTAGGCATTCCGTATAAATATCTCCCATGAAGGAAACATAGCGTATTATACGGACATATTTAAAATATGAGAACCGTAAACAACAACAATACTACCATATATTAGTTATAGAATTCGTGTATCTTCTTATTTTGTTGTTTTCGAAAGTTAAAGTCACGTATTTTGTTAGCATATTGATGAATATTCTTATCATCATCTACGGTATCACAGTATTTTTGATTTTTTTCTTTTAAATACCCGAAAATCCTAAATTATCACTTCATCATTCTACGTATATATAGACACTGTATGATGATGATACTGATAGGCACATTTTTGTGTCTATATTGCGCCCGAATATTCGATAGTACTCGATTTTACACTTATTATGTCTTTTTATGTCTTTGTATGTATTTTGAGAAATAAGCATTTGCGGAAAAAATGGCTCGAAAAGTGTTAAAGGCACCCGGGAAAATGGATTAAGGCACCCACACTTTGGATTGGGGGCACCTCCTTTTACATTTCAAAAACCGATTTGGCGGGAACCCTAATCTTATCGAAAAGAAACTTCTGATGACTATTTGTACGTGATTTTAGGGATTTTGGGTACTTCTATTTGACCCAAAGACAAGAAGAGATCAAAACAAGATCAAACACATCAAGCAATAGTCATTCATGCCGTGAAAAGTGCTTCAAAACCGTGTTGTAGCCGGAGAAGGAAAATTGACGATGTAACAAGATCAAACACGTATTCAAGTTGGATTTGGACTCTTCTTTGAGTCCTTATCGATTAAGGAAGATCCCTAGGGTTAGAAAAGGCTATAAATAGCAAAGAGAATCGAAGAGAAAAAAAAAGTTTTTTGGAGAGCTCCCGTACAATTCTGCTGCTGCTGTTGCCGGAGAAGAAGAAGACAGACGACAGTACGATTCTGTCGCTGATACTGTTGCTGAACAGTCGCAGTTTAAGCTGCTTAACTGTTTATACGGAGACACTTATATCAGTTGCTTGTTTCCAGTTGCTTTTCTGCTGCTGTAACACGCTGAACCACTTCACTGTAACGCTTAAAAGCGTATCAAATCAGCTGTGTTACTTCCTTTTAGCCTTTGTAAACACTTTTTGAGCAATGAAAGATTATTTTGAGCATATTTTCTCTACCATGAGCTAATCACCATCACTGGGATGACGGAGGAAGCTTTTTCTCTAATAATTAAGTGGTATGTATTTAATTAATTTATTTATGCAATTTATTTATGATTAATTGCCTTGATTGAAAATTGATTTAAAAGATTTTTATTAAGCAATTGTGATTCTGTTAGATGGTGCATGCCTCGGATTGGGTCCCTAGATGCTCCATGCTTGTGTTATACAGTTGTTGTTTTGAAAATCTATTTTTGGCAATGCTTTAGAATCAAATTAAAATGTTTTAATTGCATGATTAAAATTACTATCACTTGATTTATTGGTTAAAAGAGGAATCCTGAATCCTAGTTCTTACCCATATTTTTAAGTCATCTTGATTTTATTCTGTTTTGTTTTCTTTAATTAAAATTAAGTCTATAATTAAACCTTCACAAGTCTGAGAATCGAACCTCTTTTTACCACTATATTTTATCACACCAATTTTTGGCGCCGCTGCCGGGGACTTGTTTTTAGGTTTAGAGTTTTAGATTTATTTTTAGGTTTTATTTTTATTTTTATTATTTTACTTTGTTCTATCTTACGTTTCTTTTGGTATTTCTCTTTTTACTACAGGTTGGATTTTGGATCGAAAAGAAAGTACGCCAAAGATTTGGAATTAAAGCTAAAGACTTGGAGTTAAAAGATAAAGATTTTTAAAGAACGAAAAAGAAGACGAAGATTTTTATTAATTAGATTCTATTTTATTTGTTTTTTTAGAAAATTGTATTAGGAATTTGTATTATTTCTGTAATTTTTATTTTATTTTGGACACTTTTTGGACATTATTTTTGGGACTTTGAACACTTTATTTATTTTTAAACCCTACGGAAAGGTATTATTTGAATATAAACTGCTACAGGGAAGGACGACAATTACGATATTGTCTCGGCCCCTCGGGTTCGCACACTGACACAGGAGTCGGTGGCCCGAGTCGACTACAACCGAATCATCCCCCGTCTGGTACAGGAGGTAAGACTCGATCAACCCACGAATCCCCTGCAAGTGGGTTTACTGTATTCCTTCGTATGCATAGATGTTGAGGAATTGAAAACGGACTTACTTTTCTAGTAAAGGGCAAGAACTGGCCATACAAGATAAGGACTCAGATTTCATCACCGTTTCCTTCTTGCCCGCTTTAGGAACACGTTACCAAACGCGAACCTAAAACCTTAAAATTTTGACTAGAAAGAGACCTATAGGGTATCGAGCTTATTGGAAAATCGTTCAAAAGGACTGTACTGGTTACTTTATTAGCCTAACTCGAAGTTCAGGAAGATTATTTTAAGTTGATTAGAGCCGGCTTGGAACCCAGGGAAAAGTGCCAAAGAGACAGGGTTTTCAAAGCTACTTAGAGCTTATCCTGTTTCTCTTCGACTTAATCTAATTTGGATCGTTCTAAGAGGTTTGCTAAAATTGTAACTAGTTGCCTTTTGAAAGAATAGAAGCTGGTCTAGAAACAATCTAAGTGGAGCCATCATGCTTTTTGTTTGCTAGATTCAATAGGTTTGATTTGGTTGAGTCGGCCTTGTTTTTGAATGTTTAGAAAAACCTTCATATAGGCATTTATTTTCTTAGATTTTTTTATTTTATTTTTTAATTAGGAATTTTTATTTTTTAGAAAATGTCGAACTGGTATTATGAGGACCAATACAATGAATATCCTACTGAATTTCAAAATCGACATTATCCATACTATCAACATTGTGTGGATAGTAATCGGGATCACCACCAACCTTTTGGAGGCTATTACTCATACCAAGGTGATCCCAGTTACTATTCATACATACACCCGTCTTATGAACATGAACACGAGCAGTTGCGACCTAGAAATCTTGATGATCTAGTTGTTTCTCTAAAAAAATCCTTCAAGGAGTTGGCTGAGAGTACAAAAAGGTTTGGATTGAGTGTGACAGAAACAAATAGTAGTCCAAATCCTTCTCTAGAAGAATCACACGAGCAGTTGCAATCTAGTACTCCCCATGATGATTTGAGTTCGTTATCTTGGAGGGATACCCTAAAGCAGATGCAATCTAGTACTCCCCATGAACCTAGTATGCCTCTAGAAGAATCACATGAGCAGTTGCAAACCAGTACCCCTTAAGATCCATTTGATTCCCTAGAAGAATCCCTCAAGCAGATAGCTGAGAATAGCAAGCAAATAGCTGAGAATAACAAGCAGATGATTGAAGATAAAAATAGGTTCGTATTAAGTATGAATGAAATTTCTGCAAGGAACAATGTTGCTCAATATAATCTTAATTACCAATATGGTGCTACCCTTGATAGTTATTCACCTCCTCAAGAGGACGAGGATAGAATTGGTAACACTACTTATTTAGACGAGGTTAAAACATCTTCATATTATTATGATGATGAGGATAGTATTGGTGAAGAACTTGAAATATACAGGCAGAGTGATCAAGAAATTGTCACTCTAGTTGTGCTTCACGATGATAGTGTTATTTCTAGTTCAAATTCAAATAATTTTAATGATTATTCACCTATTCAAAAGGAAGAGGATTTGACTAGAGATATCACTGTTTTAGACGATGTAGAACTCTCTTGTTTTGAAACCGATAGTAGTTTAGAGGAACGGGTTTATCCTGAAAATACTGTTTTAAAGTCCAACGATTTAGAAACAATAGTCTTAGATAACAAAGATAGACTCGTAGATATTTTAAATATGAGTGAGGATGCACCACTTGATTATAACTTAGAAGAAGCAATTGACAATTTTCGAGAATCTGATGATCTTGAAATTAAGGAAATTGTGACTAGTCTATCTAGAGACATCCAAAATTATTAAAAAGAAATGGTTTCATGTTTTTCTGGATTTTTTACAGACTATTTGGTTGGTGTTTAGGAAATTTTTGGCATTATTTGGATGATGTGTTTACTAAGTATAGTCCAAGAAAAGGAGATCAGTTACAGTAGATTTGATTTCAAGAAACTATCTGATGATGACAGTATCAAATTCAATGTCATGATATTTGATGCAGTTGGAAATGGCATAGCCGATGACTCCAAAGTAAGTATATGTTCATATTATTGGCTTATCATAATTGTATTTTTCTCTTTTTCTTTCGGCATATTTTGATGTAATTCTCTTTGTAATCGCTAAAAAACTGGGCGATCACAACAAAATTTTTTTTTGAAAGAATACAAATCACAAAGATTGGAAAGAACACATGCGAATTTAACGTGGTTCGGCGTTGATGCCTACGTCCACGGGTGAAGAAGGTTGATTGGTTTTATTAATGGTTGGTTTACAGAATCATTCAGCTCTATCTCTCTCTAACAGACAAGTGGAGAGGAAGATGAAGTTCCTCCCTCGGTTGGAGAAGAAGCCGATCCCCTCTCTAATACAAACAATATCATTATAAAGGGAAAGTAGTAACTCGCTTTTACATTCCTTCCCTTATCTTAGCTTTGAAGTTCTCTTGTGGTTGATTAATATGCTGCTTCAGTCTTCAAATGTCCTCCACGTGTCGATGAAGTCTGCCATGTGTCGACGAAATCTGCCACATGCAGATGAAGATTCACCATATTTCGCCATGTGTCAATGGAGTCCACCACGTGTTCATATTGATCTTATCGGTCAACGTTTTAATTCTCACAATGAGAAGGGGTTCTATAAAACAACCAGCTACTAATTATCGAAATGCCCCTTGATAACGTCATCCAAATCTTCCTTCAAATGGTCTCAAACCAAAATATGGTGCGGGCAAAGGATGATGCGGGAAAGAAATGGCTGTTGCTACTGGCTTGGGCTGCGGACTGATGCTTCGGGAATGAGCTACGAACTTGAGTTGCGAACTTGAGGTGATGCTGTGTGGGAATGAGCTACGGACTTGGGCTCCGGTTGCGGGAATTGGCTTGATGTTGCGTAGAGAGACCTACGACTGTAGTGTTGCGGGAATTGGCTTGATGTTGCATAGAGTGAACAACGACTGTAGTGTTGCGGGAATCGGCTTGATGTTGCGTAGAGTGAGCTACGACTATAGTGTTGCGGGAAATGATAGCTACGGACTGACTTGAGAGGGAATGTGTTCTATTCAAAATGGTGAATCTGTGCAGCTGCGGACCAATAGGTCTCCAGGCTTGAGATGTTTCCTTGCTGGGATGTTGGGTGCGGACTTGGTTGCTTTCTGGCCTACGAACCAAGATGGGCTGGATGTTACGGAACTGAAGCCTGCAGACCTGAGTAAGCTTTGCTGGCTTGTGGACCAAGATGGGCTATGTACAGTGGGATGATATGTTGTTGCGGGCTTGAAATGAGATGGGCTGTCAAGAGTTGATGCTTGCTTCTCTTTTGGTGCACTTCATTTTTTGTACTCACAACTTGCCCCCTTTTCTTAAGGTTATCTCGAAGAAGAATAATTCTTAAGAAAATAATTCACGCCTCGTTCGTATCATAACTTGGTGGTAATTGCACTTCCACTTTATCTTGAGTTTTTGTCCCTACAAAATAAAATCAGAGAGTATCTCCCGCCACGGAGTGTGATCAACCGCAAGGAACCTTTGTACCCTGGGTTATATTATGGGCATAATGCATGTCTAACTTCTCTCTGGCTAGGAGGAAATTAGGATACGGCCCCGAAAGTCTCCAGCCACGGAGAAATGAGAATATCACATGGCTAACTTCTCTCTGGCTAAGAGAAAATTAGGATGCGGTCCCGAAATTTAATGTCTCCGAAGAGATTGTCTCCTGAATGGAGAATTATCTTTAAGAAGTATATGAGAAGTATCTTTGAGAAGAATATGAGAAGTATAAGAAATGAGAAATATCCGAAAGAAATAAAAAATATCACTTTCTCCGAAGTAATCGTTATGTAAAAAATCTGAAGTATAAGAAAATAGAAGTATTTGTCTTCAAGAAGTACTTATTGATAATAAGTATGAAGTATTCATTTTCGAATAATAATTCTCGAAGAAGCATTTAGATTCCCGCATGAAGTATAAGAGATATCGAATGAGAATTCTTCCTATAACTCATATGAAGTATAAAAAGTATCAACCTTTGAATTAATGCGAGAAGTATCAACCTTTGAATTAATGTGTGAAGTATAAGCCATTAGAAGTATCATTTCTCGGATGCTTATATGAAGTATTTATGAACTGTTGCCTTGTGTTAAGAGGTACAAGGCATATAAAACAAAACTTGCGAGCAATGGGAAGTACTAAATTTAATGAGGGTCAGTAAATTATCAAAATGAAATACCTAAATGGCGTGTAATATTTAGCTCATTTCCCAGCTAAAAACTTGGTCTCTTTGTAAACTGCCCCCAGTGCATCATCATTGCATGACCCCCGCATCTCTGAAATGCCTTTCATAGGTATCTTCACATTTCATAAAAAATATTTTAAGCAATTCACTATATTCAATGGGTACAGGTTAAAGATGATTTTCATGCTTTTAGTTGCATATTACAGTTAAACATAGACAAATTGGAATTTGTACAGGCTAAAAAGATCAATATGTTTCTAGCATAGATAATTATGGAGTCAATTATCATGATGTATAATATCACATGTCATTATGATGCTATCAGAAGCAATTGATCAGTTCATAGCGTATGACATATAAGAAAATGGCTTGCAATATTCAAGCAAAATATGTTCAGTGGATACTAGTTGAGAAAATTTAATCATCTAGTTCATTACACAGATGTCGTATTCACAAGTCAAGCAAGCTCATGCTTTTTAAGTGATAAAAATAGATTATAACTCAATCATTTAAAGATGATGGGTAAGAATCATTCTTAAGTTTTAAGTTGCTACTTAGGATATGCAACAGATATAACAATCGAAAAATTGGAGAAGATAATAAAAGCTTATCTTTCTTGAGTTTGATCCTTTCACAGATATTCAACAAATATTGTAATCTTTTCACGCTTGAGAAAATAAACCTTATCAAACGAATTGAAAACACCATTGGCAGGTCTCTGTAGTGGAATATAATCCATGGAATCCTTCGTAATGGTACTTTAGTGAGTTCCTGACTGGCATATGGATGACTATAATTTTCATAATTCTCACATGAACCTGTACATTCTTGCATTAGGTTGATTGAGGCCATTTCTTGCACCTCACTGCCATCCATGTTGTAGAGGAGGAGTAATCTTGACTGGTGGTCCCATGTAATTTTTCTCCCAACCTGTATTGGGAGGTTGGCTTTTCGTACTTCCTCTTTCACCTGACTTGTTATCCTGTCAGGCACTTCCTGGAGCTTTTCCTGAACCCCGGGATTAATAAGATGAATTTGGGGGACGCCACTGTTTTGGTGCATCTGCACTAAGTAGACTTGATGAAGAGAACTGGTAGAAGGCAATCAAGTTAATTCTTCTAAGGTATGCTCTGTCACTCCATCAACTTCTTGCCCAATAGACACTCCAGAACCCTTATCAGAACTTCTTAGCTTTTAACTAGATGAAATGAAAATAGAAAAAAGTAAAACATATCTTTATGCACGAGACTTACACCAGCATGTTAATGTGTATTTCAAGTGAGCTAAGTTAAAGCATTTGTATCAAATTATAGCTGATAATACCTAGCATGTGTTTGTTAATGCATGATGTAAGTCAAAAAGAAATCAATAAAAGATATTAAGGATAAGAAGATTAATATTATCCCTTTTGGTGTGTTATTTGTGGTCCTACAAACAAGTGATGCTGGTGTATTCAAACGACGCAGATGAGGCTTATGTTAGTTGCTGCTCGCCTTTAGATTTTTTAAGGACAATGGCAATGTGGTTGGATCTAAAACTTTCTTCCCCAAGTGACAATTCACATCAACTCTTGTCTTTTGCTGGGGTCTTAGATCTTAAAATTTGAAATATCCACCTTTGCGCACAGATTGTGAACCATTAGCATCAACTTACTGGACCTGTGTTGGGGGGAACTTTTCCCATCGTGGAAAGCTTCCACAATACATTTCCAAAGCTATACACGTCAAATTTCTCATTCGCCGGCTCATGGTCATAATCTTCAGGAATTGTTGGAGTTGCGTCTTCAAGAACAATTGCTTGAACTTGACCTACAAGACTGAAGTTCACTGCCAATCTGCACCTTTTTGTGCCTCTTGTTAAATAACATTAGAAAAAATCCACTACATTATGATATGAATGAACTAAATGAGAAAAAATAACCAGACTGTAGGTTTTGAGAAGAATGAATCAAATAGAAGCTACTAGACTCCAGGTTATGAGAATTTGAATTGGTATCCAGCTGGAATAACAGAAGTTCCCTTCCTGCTCATCTCCTCATCTAAGATGTGGACTCCATTAGCATGTGATGATTGAATCTGCTGTTGTTTTTGCCGGTGAGGGTTCGTTCTTGTGAATTGTGCTGCTGTACCAGTACTCGGAAGTTGTTTGCTTGGATAATTATTCCTACTTGCCTAATCTTGAGACTGCCTCTGCTGATCTTTGACTCTTACAACCTCTTTTTTTTTGTACTCCATTGGTAAATTCAGGCCCCGAAGAACACTGTTACTTACTTCTTGGTCAAAGTTACACTTGCCACTTAAGATACAAAATACAAATATAAGCTAACTTTAAGCTATGAATTGCAATTAACCGTTCATCTAATATTTACTGCAATATTATGAGATAAAGATCAGATTACATATGAGCTACAATTCAGGAAAGCTGCAAATTAGATCTACATATAGGTGATATGGAGCTACTTAGGACTCGAATCAGTTAATTATACACATTGAATGAGATCTAAATAACACTTAATAGTTCACAGATATCAAATCAATAAAAAGGAACACAAAAATACTTAACTCCTTGATGTTACTGCCATTAGTTGTTGTACAAACTATGTTGTCCTGCAACTAGATTTTGATGTTAATTTCTCTCTTTGAGTATAAGAACTTTCAAGTAAGATTCAGGTAATCTGTCAAGCACTAGATATGCATGACTGGTGGTGTGAATCATTCAACATCTCCTTTTGATTTCTAAAGCATTCAACATCTCCTTCCCTGCAACAATCATATCTAACACAAACCCACATTTCTAAAGGGTTTCCATTTGCAGAACTTTTGAATTGTCATTAGAAGAGAACAAAACCCTTATTAGAGAAATAGGAAATTAAGAGTTTTCTCAGGGAAAAAGATATCAAATCAAACATTTAACTCCAGCCTCTAAATCTAGTTTAATCAGGCTAGATTTTCAGATGAAATCGTGAATTGAAAACTAATGAAAATCAAAACGAAACTATGGGTATTAAAAACATAGTTAGGTTGATTCATATCTGAAAACCAAATTTCGATTAGGGTTGAAGATAAAAATATTTCTTGATTTCAGAACCCCAAACCCTAGAAAATTTTGTTGACGTTTTTTTTTGAAATTTTTAGTCTTAAAAACAGGATTAAGATGAGATAGTCATAGAACTAAGTTCTAATCATAAATTGTTCAAAATTTTTGGATGAAATCAATGATTTGGGTTTTTTCAAAACCTTTAGAATCGATTTTCAGAAAATTTTAATTTCAAATTTAAATTGATAAAGATTGAACTTATCTTTGGATTGTTTGTTGTGGTTGAAATCTGGTACTGCTCTCAATTCTTGTTGAAATTGAATCTCATACCAGGCTATTTTATCTCTGAGAACAAGATTGTAAAGACCACAACAAACGAATGATGGGAAGAGGTGGAAGAAAAACCCTAAATTTTGGTGGTGGTCTTCATACAATTAGTTCCTTGTGAGCTAAGTTCCATTCTTTCTGCCCCCCATTTGGATAAGTAGCAAGGAGATCCCAGTATCAGCATAAATTGAGGAAGAACAGAATCCCTAGCTTTTAAATTCTTCATTAAATTAGCTTCACAACTTTAATTCAACCACCACCCATTTCTTCTTCACCCATCAGTAACATAATATCCTTATGAATTGCGTGTAAACTTAAATTTAATTCTCAAATCCCTAATTTCGATTGAACCAAGAAAAACCTAAATCTTCAATTCCCAAATCTCTGTGTATCAGGTTGGATAAATCCATTAAACCAATCCCTGTTTCTAGCGCCAACTTGTAATCGCAAAAAAACTGGGCGATCACAACAACAAGAGAAATTGAAAGAACACAAATCACAAAAATTTGGAAAGAACACATGCGAATTTAACGTGGTTCGGCGTTGATGCCTACGTCCACGGGTAAAGAAGTTTGATTGGTTTTATTAATGGTTGGTTTACATAATCATTCAGCTCTATCTCTCTCTAACAGACAAGTTTTGGAGAGGAAGATGAAGTTCCTCCCTCGGTTGGAGAAGAAGCCGATCCCCTCTCTAATACAACAATATCATTATAAAGGGAAAGTAGTAACTCTCTTTTACATTCCTGCCCTTATCTTAGCTTTGAAGTTCTCTTGTGGTTGATTAATATATTGCTTCAGTCTTCAAATGTCCGCCACGTGTCGATGAAGTCTTCCATGTGTCGACGAAATCTGCCACGTGCCGACGAAGATTCACCACATTTCGCCATGTGTCAATGGAGTCCGCCACGTGTTCATATTGATCTTATCTTCAAATAGTCTCAATCCAAAAGATGGTGCGGGCAAAGGACGGTGCGGGCAAGAAATGGTTGTTGCTACGGGCTTGGGATGCGGACTGATGCTGCGGGAATGAGCTACGGACTTGAGTTGCGAACTTGAGGTGATGCTGTGTGGGAATAAGCTACCGACTTGGGCTCCGGTTGCGGGAATTGGCTTGATGTTGCATAGAGTGACCTACGACTGTAGTGTTGCGGGAATTGGCTTGATGTTGCGTAGAGTGAACTACGACTGTAGTGTTGCGGGAATCGACTTGATGTTGCGTAGAGTGAGCTACGACTATAGTGTTGCGGGAAATGATAGCTACGGACTGACTTGAGCGGGAATGTGTTATATTCAAAATGGTGAATCTGTGCAGCTGCGGACCAATAGGTCCCCGGGCTTGAGATGTTTCCTTGCTGGGCTGTTGGGTGCGGACTTGGTTGCTTTCTGGCCTACGAACCAAGATGGGATGGATGTTACGGAACTGAAGCCTGCAGACCTGAGTAAGCTTTGCTGGCTTGTGGACCAAGATGGACTATGTACAGTAGGATGATATGTTATTGCGGGCTTGAAATGAGATGGGCTGTCAAGAGATGATGCTTGCTTCTCTTTTGGTACACTTCATTTTTGGTACTCACAATCTTCATCGTGTAGGCTTTTCTAAGTGCATGGATATATATGTGTAAAAGTACCACCGGTATCATCGCAACCTTAATCATACCACAGGGGAAAACGTTCTTACTTTCCTACAATATTGAACAGTCCTTACGCAGTAAAATTCCCTGTTGTACAGGTAAAACTATGTCGATAAAATCTTATATTATCTCCATCCTAAAAAAAGATAATATTTTTACTTTTTATTTTTTCCTAGATTAAAAAAATATATATGAGAATATCATTTTCTTAAGGATGGATATTTATTTTTCATTTTTAAGGATAATGTTTATCGAACTCTTTTGCCATGTTGGTGTTTTTATATATATATATATATATTGTTACTAATTCAAGAATTAGATCATTTGAAAAACTAAAAGTATTAATTTCCAATTCCAGGTTGATGGGAAAATTATTGCACCCGTAAAGGGTTCTTGGGTTGGTAAGGCAGATAGATGGATTCAGTTCACAAATTTGAATCATCTCGCCATTATCGGATCAGGTGAAATCAAGGGTCAAGGTTCAACTTGGTGGGATCTTCCTGATCAAATAAGACCATCGGTAACGGTATTCAACTTATATCTGTTTAACAACTTTATCCAAATGTCATTGTAGAAATAATAACTTCCACATATATTATCAAATTTAATTTTTGATGTAGGCATTAACATTGGCAAATTGTAATGGCTGTCAATTGAGGGGATTGATGCATGTGAATGGCCAAAGAAATCACATCAACATATCTGGTTCTCATGAACTAGTCATTTCTCATGTAAATATAATTGCTCCTGAAAACAGCCATAATACGGATGGTATTGATATTAGTTTCTCAAAAAGCATTCGAATTCAAGATTTTTTCATCGGAACCGGTAATTAAATTTACAGTGTTATTGATATAATCTCTTTAAAAACATTCAAACTTAGAAAAGTATACTAACTTACTTTTCGAGTAATTGTAGGAGATCACTGTGTTGCTATAAATGGCAGATGCAAGTTAATCAATATTACTAACGTGAATTGTGGTCCTGGACATGACATAAGATTGGTGAACATTTTTTCTTTCAAATTTTCCATAAACGTGGAGTGCTCGGTCCATCAAGTATGAATTTGTATTTTGTTTTGTTTGGTTATATAAGTTTGCGATTTGTACCTATACTTATAGTGTTGGAAGCTTATAGCCAAAGGGAGTGAGCAAACAGTAGAAGATGTGCATGTTCAAAATGTTCATTTTCAGAGGATTTTGAATGGAGCAAGGATCAAGACATGGGAAGTGAGTATAACTACACCATTTACTATGTTTTGTCAAATTTCATAGACATTATAACTGATTTATTACAATAAGATGATATTATTGGATCTTGGGAAAATAATCAATTAAAAATAGTCCTTCTAATTATCTTTATTTTATATATATTACGTTGGTGTTTGTTTCCAGGGTGGCAAAGGATATACATGAAGGATATTATTTGATCAAATTACCATTGTAGATATATATAATCCTATTGGCATTGAATAGTACTATAGTAACGGCAGGACAACAACTGTAAGAAGTCAACTGATGAGATATTATATAATATATTATCTCTGTTTAAGAAAAATGATATTTTTATTATTTTTTTTTAATTTTACCTAATTTTTATCAAAAAAGAATAATAATTAAAAATATTATTTTTTCTACTATAGAGGTATTATATAGACATCTGGGATTTGGGATTGATTATTCCAACTTTAATATGAATCAAAAATTTTGATCTAAGTTTGTTTTTATTATAGACATCTGCCGTTAAAGTTAGCGATGTAGTGTTCGGTGGAATTCGTGGAACTTCTACGAATGCTACAGTAGTAAATTTGAATTGTAGTAGAGTTATTCCTTGCACAAACATTGTCATGAGCAACATTGGCATACAATCAACTAGACCTGGAAAGAAGGTCTCTTCATACTGTGTGAATGCTCATGGAACAGTAACGGAGACATCTCCGAATGTTCCCTGCCTGGCATAATTTGTTTTTAAATATTGTATCCGTGGGTGTTAAAAAAAGTTAAACCTTTTTTGCTTTTTGTTTTAGAGAATGTCACATGTATTTTATTTCGTTGCATTATTCTTTTAGTCTATCTGTTTTATCTGAGGTCTACCTAATTTTACCCACAACTACAAAGTATAATAAGGGGTATTTAATTTTGGTCAAAATACTAAATTATTCTCTACTTATTAGTTAACCATAATACTAAAATAAAAATACAAATATAAAAATCTTTTCCTATTTCACTACTTTCTAAATCTAACACAAACCTAAAACAAAAACAAACTTTTTATTTCCATCAAACTTTCCAAATTCTAAAAACACTAAACCAACTTTTCCAAAAACAAACTCGGATCTCCCATCCCTTTTTATCTACAAGGTAAATCTTTATAAACACATTCTTCTAATGACATTTTTGATTGATCTATGTGTTTAAATCTTACTTTTCGTGAATCAAAATCCTGAATTATTACCAGAATCGTTCGATGTGGATCTGTATCCACCGATTATGGTTATGTTCTTTATGAGCATGAAGAACATGCAGCAAAATCGGTGAACATGATGGTTCCATATCGAACGATTTCGTTTCATATTCCTCGTAAATAATTGACATACCCAGAATCGTTGGATACGACAGATCGTATCCAATGATTTTATCTTTTCTTTTTCTTTTACTTTTTCTCAAATGTGAATCATTGGATAAGACACATGCTGTGTTGCATCCACCAATTCTATTGTGTTCATTTTAATGATTAAACTTTTATTGTTAATTGAATTAATGATAAGTGATTGCTAGAACTAGTAGTAGTAGTTCTTGTCAATTGGTAGCAATTAATAGCACCAATAGTGATAATCTTTGTTTTTGATGTTTTTGATTTTTTTTTCTCTTTAGCCATACTTATATTTGTTCATCAATTTAATCTTTGTAGATATGGATAACAATCGCAAGAGGAGTACCAATTATACACATGTTCGTTTATGTGATGCAGATAGACAGCCGGAGCCAAAAATTGTGCGAAGCCTAAATAAGTTTTCTTTTGGAAGAAGACGAAGTTGGAACAAGTAATGAAGCTACTTGGAGAGCTCGCTTTGGAAGAATTTGACGAGGTTATTCGTGTTGCAACAATCAGAAAAGAGGATATGGAATAAAAAAAATGTTTAACAGTGTTCTATCAAAATGATCCAGATAATGGTGGCACCGCTGATAGTGGCGATGTTGATGGTGGTGGTAATGATGTTGGTGATGTAAATGGCGCTGAGAATGTAGCTATTGATGTTGATAACTGATAGGGTTCTGAAAATGATATAGTTTATGAATATTTATTTATATGAAAAAACAATAGTTTATGCTTCTTTTTTAAGGACTTGTTATGTTTGGTTTGTAATTACTATAAGGTTTAATTGGTTTTATGAATGATGAACTAACTAAGGTTTTAATTACGTCTTATGAATGAGTCAATTCGAATTAGTAAATTCGATGTAAATGGTTTAATTACGTCTTATGTGTTACTTTCCTTGCACATGGTCAAACTTCGGCTCAACGGCTGCTTTAAAAAAAAATTATAGTCGTTCAAAAATAAGATAACATATTCTCCATCATACACTACTTCATTAAAAAAATCATTATCCATCATTCACTGCTTCATTCAAATAAATCCTACTACAAATGGCTAATCCATCGTCATCAACTACCAAGTCAACTGTTGCTATGGAAGAAAAAATACTCAGAAGAAAAAAACAAATTAACAACCAAATCAAACAAAAGGAAATTGATGCGGATGTTAAGAGAGAGACCGTGTTAGAAATTTTTACATCGTGTTACATCTTTTCGGAGAAAGCCGACCTGATAGTCTATTTTGGAATCTTGTTAATACGGGTCCTTTCATTCCCAAGTGGGACGATAAGTACATGAAACCACTTGTATCTTATGGGGATGAATATGTTTCTTCTCGCACAATTGTGATTAGAAACCTGTGCTACAAGTACAACGAGATTCTAGCTAGACACAAAAGGGACAAGTTTGCAGCGCAAGATGATTATATCAAATGGAGAGGATAACCGTATAGTTACTTCGAAAATGCAATGATAACTGAATCTCGTAGCGGGAAATAAAGAGAGTTTATTTTATCCAATTTACTAGTGTAAGCAAGTTCATTTTATTTATAGAGAGAGTGTCCAATAAGAGATTACGGATTATCATGATTATGACAACCATTGTTCACTTTATAAAACTTATATACACCATTTAGTCTATACACTATAATCTTAAACGGGCAATCCTGCTTCTTTGACTTACTCATGTAGACCCTCGATGTCCTCTTCACACACAGTTTGTCATTTGCCCTGTGACTTTCAATCTTGCTACTTCTCTCGCAAACAATTTCTAAACGATCACGCCTCGAGCGATGGCCTAAGACTAATGCGCATATGATCTTTATGTCTTTGTACACAAACCATTAATTTGCATCGTCCTTTTTTTCCCATACAAAATCAGTGTTGTAGTGGCCAGAAGTATCAGACCCCATCTGAGACAAGGGTTCAGTTGATCGTCGCCAAACATTTCAACAATCTATAATATAAACCAATTTTTTTTAGGAAAAACGATCGGTGGATAAGAAACAAGCGTATCGACTGATTCCTTACAATCGATCTTTAGGTACTTATTTATGCATCGATTCCATCTGGTCTTGTTTTTGGGGAAAAAACACCAAGTATACAATCGGCACACGTGGAATGAGTTGTGTGCCGATTAAAGCTTTCAGCAAAGTGTAATTTTTCTGGCCACTTTTCAATTACAATCGGCTCATAGATAAACATACATCGACCGATTGTATACCTGGTGTTCTTTGAAAAAATCTTCAAGTGATACTATCGGTCGATATGGGAGTCCATAACAACTGATTTTTTGACCTACCAATTCCTTCAAATCTTAACCACAATCGGTCGTTGTTCATAACCATATCCTCCAATTTTGGTTCAAATTTTTTAGGAAGATGTACAAACGGTATATGTGGTGGCATCGTACCCGTCGATTCTGGGAAATACGTAAGGCATGAAATAACTCAAAATTCGAAAAAAAATTAACTTTTTGGCGATTATAAGCTACAAATACATGTTTGGAGATCCTTAGCATGTATACGTGACGGTTGGAAGCATTATGACCTTCATTTTTCCGGTTTGGTTCTTCTTTTGGCTGATTAAAATCCTTAACTATGCTTTGGTTTACACGTTCTTGTTCATCCAACAAATATCCCAAATCGGTAAGACCGAAACCACAATAATCTTATTGGCGATGTGTAGATGCACATCACCACTAGAATATACCTCTATACAATCAAATTTCATCGTTGCTACCAAAATCACAAAAGCCTAGTTTTCCTCAACTTCTTCTCATTCTTCTTCAAACTTTCAAAAAAAAATCTACTTTAATTCTTATCATCTAACACTAACTATAATCCAATTTGAACCAAAAACTAATTTATATATCAATTGACTTAATTATATTAATTAATCATGGGTTAATTAACCATTAATAAAAATTGTTGGATAAGGGGTTTTTATCTTCATAATGACCATATTTTAACTTATTGGGTAGGCCTTAAATAAAACGGGTAGACATTAATTTAGCCAGGTTTCAAAATCTCACATGTTTTTTATTTCATTTATAAAATCTTCTCTACTTTTTTCTTTCTATATGATTGATAATTTGACATGCTTCAGAAAAAAAAAGAACAAGATAATTTCATTTTTCTAAAAATAAATGATTGATTATTATATGAAAGACTCAATTTTCATAGTTGTTACATAATTAGAGGCAAAGTGGACTCTTGGGCAAGATAGTTCATTTTAACTCTTCAAGTTAAATAAGGAAAAGGTTTTAAAATTTCATGTGTTTGTCAAAAAGAATTTGAAGAGAAGCACTAAGAAACTGAAATGTTTTTATTTTATTTTTGCATTGAGTCTAAAATCAAAAGAGAGTAAGAAAAGACCAATCGATCACAACTTTCTAGGGTTGTTGGAACCGTAACAATGAAACAACAAACGTTAGATAAATTTATCAATATTAAAAAATAATCAATTAAAATTGTAAACACATTGATACACGAGGGAAGACCACCTGCTCAGCAAATTGTCCTTAAAACAAAAGTATACGGGTACACTTCAAAAATGAGGGATGCTACATCCCAACAACAGAGATGTGTCCAGGATAGAACTGCCCAATGTAGATTATATAAGCACAATATAATCTACTAACTCTCTAAACATAGGAACATGGATTCGGAAGGGAAATAAACAAGCAAATGCGTACATCAAAGTGAGAAAAGGGGAAAATAGTGAGGGATAGTGTCCATCTCTTGGAATTTTTACAGGTGAGAAATTCATTTTCTTTTATATAAAAACAATGAAATTAATTCAATGTACAAATTATGTTCAAAATTATGACACAAATTAAGTAAAAAAAACCGTTAGATGTGGTAAAACTAAAGAAAGTAGAGAAATAAAGAAAAAGAAGAAGGAAAATTCTAATTAGATATCTCATTACAAAGGAAATGCTCTCTATTTATAAGAACAAAAAATATGAGCATTACAATTGAATTAAGGGGCATACATCTACTACTACTAGTGATGGTGGTTACAAAGTAGTGGAGGGAAGTGAAGAGGTGAAGAAGAGATGAAAACATGATGGGGAGAGAAAGAAAACTTTGGTATGAATCCACTATATTTATTTCATAACACTCCCCCTTGGATGACACCACACTACTAACATTGTCTCATCAAAACCTTGACAAGGAAAACCCAGTGGGACAAAAGCTTGACGAATGAAAAGAGTACAACGTGATGAGTCCGATAAAATACCTTTTACAAAGATGCTCCCCCTGATGGATACTTCAACAGATCTTGGATTACAAATCGTTAAGACAACGCATTACAATCTTGTGAGCCAATTTCTTGAATGTTGAAGTTGGTAATGCTTTGGTGAAGAGGTCTGCTAGATTATTACTTAAACATACTTGTTGAATATCAATCTCACATTTCTTCTGTATATCATGTGTGAAGAAAAACTTCATAGAAATAATAGCAAATCCAGAACTGGATTTCTTAATGAAAACACATGGACAAATAACATTATTAGTATATCCCTCTTTTAACAAGTATTCACTGATGCGATTATACCATATTCTGCCAGATTGCTTTAGTCCATATAAAGCTCTTTGAAGGTTTATTGAGTATACACTTTGTTGTTTGGAATTGTTTTCCTCAGGTATATGAAATCCTCCAGGGACTTTCATATAAATGTCACTATCAATTGACCTATAAAAATAAGCTGTGACATCCATAAGACACATATCAAGCTTTTCTGCAGCTGCCAAACAATAAGAACCGAAATGTGATGGCATCCATCACTGGAGAATGAGTTTCTTGGTAATCAATACCAAGCCTTTGTGAAAAACATTGTGCAACGAGTCAATATTTATATCTAATAATTTTATTTTTCTCGTTGCGCTTTCGTACGAATACCCAATTGTATCCGACGACTTTTACGTTTTTAGGAGTTTCATCAACTGGACTAAGAACTTTAGGTTTTTCCAATGAGTTGAACTATGCTTGAATTGCATCCGTCCACATTGGCCAATCTTTTCTACATCGACATTTGTCTACAAATTTTGGTTAGGGATCATCAATATTTTTTTATGAAATCCAAAGCAACAGTAAAAGCAAATTTACTATCGAGAATAATTGTATTCATATCTCAGTTTTGTTTTGTACCAACATAGTATATAGAGATCTTATTGTTTTTTGTGACATGTGCCTCGTTAGGTTGAACTTGTTCATCAGTATTTGATTGATCAATCAATGTTTCAGATAGAGTGGTTTTTTTTAAATGCCAACTACTAATCTCTTTTTCCGTGGAACTGATTCTTTTGCACCAAAAGGTCTTCCACGATTTAAGCGTATCGTGGACTGATTTGCGTTATCATGATGTCCATCTGGGTTACTTTCTATCAATGGAGTATTTACAGTAGGTATATGTGATTTTGTTATCCTTCATGTATCAGTAAATGCATCAGGCATTTTATTTGCAATGTTTTGTAAATGTATGATACTCTGAACATCAAGTTCATATTGATTTGTACGAGGATCAAAATGGGGTAATGATGGTGTACTCCATAAAACTTTACGGTGTTCCTCAAGATTTAGCTTTTCTCCCCCTAAAGATGGGAAATTTGACTCATGAAATTGGCATTCAACAAATCTTTCCTTAAAGACATCTCTTGTTTGAGGCTCTATATATCGAATGATAGATGAAGAGTCATAGCCAACATAAATGCCAAGTCTACATTGAGGATCCATTTTTTGCTCTCTAAGGTAGAGTTGTGGGAACATATTATGCACAACCAAAAGTTCGAAGATAAGAGATATTTGGTTGATGCCCATGTACAAGTTGTACAGGTGAGTACTTTTGGTAGCTAAATGGTCTGATACGGATCAAAGCTGCAGCATGTAAACTAGCATGACCCCATGCTGTCAACGGCAATTTAGACTTGAAAATTAATGGTCGGGCAATCAATTGTAAGCACTTAATAAAAGATTATGCTAGACCATTTTGAGTATGCACATGAACAACGGGGTGTTCAACATCAATACTAATCGACATGCAGTATTCATCAAATATTTTAGATTTGAATTTACCAGCATTATCAAGACGAATAGTTTTGATAGGAAAATATGAAACTGAGCTCGTAGTCTAATAATTTGTGCAAGAAGTCTTGCAAATACAATAGTACGAGTCGAAAGTAGGCAAACATAGGCCATCATGTGGAAACATCAATTAGAACCATAAAGAAATTGTCCACAAGAAAGGTGAATTGACCCACAAATATCACCTTGAATTCATTGCAAGAAATTAGGTGATCCAATGCCAACTTTCATCAATAATGGTCTAATGATTAATTTTCCATAATAAAAAACGTTGCATGGACAATCTGTAGTAGACAAGACTTTTAGATTCTTTAGAGGATGTCTGTGCGAGTTGTCTATAACTCGACGCATCATTGTTGATCCCGGGTGACCTAACTGGTCATGCCAAAGTTTGAAAACATTGGGATCAGAATTCTTCGAATGGTTCATAAGATGTGATTCAAGAAGGATAGTATGATATAACCCAAACGACAAAGTGAGAAGTTTTTCTCCAAACCTTCATAGCACCATTCACGAGGTGTTTAACTAAAATCCTGAACGACCATGTCTTTTTAGACCTTGGTGAAAATAAGACATTATGAATATGGATTTTTATACCATTAGGTAACATTAATAAAGGTTTTCCACAACCCTCAATAAGATTAGAGGTCTCTGATATTATACTAACAACATCCACAACTAAAGTTAAATGGGAGAAAAATCGTTTGTAACGAAGAATTGTATATGTCGTGACACTATCCACAAGACAAGTAACTTCACCATTTGTTGTAAACTTGCCATTAGAAAAATCCATACTCTGATTAGCCGCTAGAGCACGTGCGTGATAACGTGTTGTAAAACTAAAGAAAAAAAAGAATAAAGAAGAAAAAGAAGGATAACTTTTTATTAGATATCTCATTACAAAAGAAATGCTCTCTATTTATAGAGAAAAATAAGATGGAAATTTACAATGAAATTAAGGGGCATGAATTCATTACTACTAGTGCTGGTGGTTACAAAGTAGTGGAGGGAAGTGAAGAGGAGATGAAAAGATAACGGGGAGAGAAATAAAAGTATGGTGTGAATCCACTATATTTATTTCATATCATTAGAAATATTTTTTCATAATGTTGACATAATATTATATAAAATAATTTTGGAAAGTAAATACTCTCATTAAGCAAACCATGAAGACTGATTCAAACAAGCAAAAATGCACATCAAAGTGAGAAAAATGGGAAAGAACTAGGGATAATAACCTGCTTTTGGGTGTTTTGTAAATGAGTAATTTATTTTATTTTATAGACAAAAATTGGAGTTGATCCAATGTACAAATTATGTGTGAAAGTATGACAGAAATTAATAAAAAAAATCGTTAGAAATATTTTATCATAATGTTGATATAATGTTGTATAAAATAATTTTGGAAAGTAAATTCTCTCATTAAGCAAACAATTAAGAGTGAATCAAATTTGTTTTAATTTTTTTTAAGAATAGTTCAAAACAATTTTGACCAAAAATATAGATCTTGTACGAACTCTCACTCTCACTCCCACTCCCACCCCCAAGTCCAAGCCCAATGTGGCATCATGCGTGTGTGAATGTCATACTAGTCATTGCCTAAGTCCTCCTTCTCACACAAAAATATGTTGACCCAAAGGTCATACTTACAGGGGTAGTCAAATGGGAATTTGAAGGATTTGTAAAGAGTTCTCAAATTTATTGTTAGTCAATAGAGATTCTAAGAGAGTCTCTTAATCTCACTAGTGGATAATATTTTTTTAAGTCTTTCCAATTCTATAAAACTCCATGTTATTGAATTGAGATTTTTTAAGAGCCACTCAAAACACCCTTGTTATTTGATTTATATTTATAAATCATGGATTTGTAGCTTTTAGAGACTTTGGAGGACTTTTGTAAGAAAATAGGCTTGAATAAAATCTCTCCTAAATAGGTGAGATTTTTGGAGACTTTGAAATTTGGGTTATTTTCTCATAAGCATTAAATTCACATACAAATCTTCTTTTTATTTATTTTACAGTGGTCTAGCATCCAGACTCTATCTATTTTACATTCAATGTAAACTCATTCTCTTTTATTTGTGTTGCGTGATAGTACTCTCTGTCATAGCCAAGAGAGAAAATATTAATAGGAAACAACGACGAAAAATAAGAAAAGAAAACACAGACGTGTGATACATGTACTAAAAGTTTTTGACAATCGACACGTATTTACGATTTATTCATGGTACTTTTGTTAACATTATAACTTGCATAATAAAAAAGTTGGTAGATATTTTGAATTTTGAATTAGATATTATACATTCTTTTTGTCTCTATAAATCACAAAAACTCTCTAAAAAGCCACTAAATATGTATCTATAAGCCACAACTCTCTGTAATACTCTTATAAAATCACTAAAATCTTTAGATTTATAGAGAATCTCCGAAAGTCGCTCAAATAAAAACCTATAAAAGTCTATAGAATTTTGTTTTGACTATCTCCTTTTTAAAATCTCAAGAATCCTAGTAATATGGAGATGACCGATATCTTTAACTTACCATAAGTTGGACTAAAAGATCCATTTCATTCATATAAATAAAAATAGGTAGTGAAACTTGGTGACCCGTAGGTCCTAAATTCAAATTACACCAAGATTAAAAACATTTTAATAAAATTATATTTTCTCCGACAAAAAAACCTATAACCGCCCGGACGAACGAGTATTCTCATCCAAAATACGTAACTAGAAATCTATTCTGTTATCTTTCGTTTCGTTTAGGTAGTAAACACATAGAATGAGTCATAATAACATGAGGCAAACTATTGGGAATGCATCCGTAGGGATCTGTATTAGGGGTGCTAAATGTGTGCCGAACCTATCACTTCCCCAATAGAAATATCCTTATGAAGTTTTTCCGCATGGTCGAGCCAAAGTGTACAACATGCAGTTAACTCTAACCAAGAAAGAACCAAAAATATGTCTGCCATTTTGACTTACTGTAAACGTAACTGCTAGCCATTCATTCACGATCCAAATCCAAGCGCACTCGTCCAGCCTACATTTTGTGAATTTAAATTCTGGGGACACAAATGGAATGCTCATTGGATATATTTTAGAGAAACCTTGGATCTGTATGGCCGTCAAGATGTCAGAGCAATGATGCAGTATTTCTTAACGCAGTATGTTCCAGGACTGTAACCGCTAAAAATCCAACTACAGTACGCATGAGTAAAATCATTTCCCAAACAAAGTAAATATGATAGAACGATAAAGGATAAGTAATTAGCAGTAAAGTGCAGGTAATGTAAATGATACAAGTAATTTTACGTGGTTCAGCTGAAGTCTAAATGGGGTAATGAGTTTGAGATTTTACTATTGAATCTTTGGTCTTACAATGTATTTGGAACGCAAAGATAAGTAAATGCGAGTATAAGGACTGCACAAGAAAACGTTGGACGAGCACAATAACATAAACATGGGAACAGATGGTGAGCAGTTGCACAATACGCTTTGGGCCTATAGGACTACACAAAGAGAAGCAACTGGGGAGTCACCGTTCCTGTTGACATATGGAGCAGAAGCAGTTATTCCAACGGAGATCATACTCTCGACGACGAAAAATGAAACATGGGAAAAGAGTCTCACCTCCGTCCTCATGTTGAAAAAGATCAACGATCTGGAAGAGCGGATGGAGACAGCCCTATAAAAGATGGAAAACTACCAGCGAAAGCTAGCTCGGGAATACAATAAGAAGGTCAAGCTTCGAAACTATGTAGAAGGGCGATACGACACATTCCCTTGTACTAAAAAGAAACGAAGTGGGGCTAATTAGCGCTATCACGGGGTGGACCGTTCATAATTTACAACGTGGTTGGCAAAGGCTCATATTACTTGCGCAATTTAAAAGAAGAAGTCCTGCAGCACCCGTGGAACGCCACTTACCTAAAACCCTACTACCCGTAGATCGTATCGCAACACAATCGTGCCATTGTACCAAGTTTTTTTCTTTCAGAAGAGGAAGTCGCGCCACGCGCAAAGTGTTTTCATCTCTGAAGAAGAGGAGTAGTGAACCTCGATTATCAATGAAGCATAGGTTTCTTTTACATCAATGACATATCTCATTCTCAGATTTCAGCAAATCTACAACTAGTATTAAATAGGATTACAGGATAAAATATATCCAGATACAATATCGAGGATTACAAGATAAAATATATCCAGATACAATATCGGACACCCCAGACTTATGTCCATGACAGAGGGAAATAAGTTTAAAGATGTCCACCTAGGTTAAGAGATACCCTATGATCAAACGGTGTTAGGTAGCGGAAATCGCTACATGGATCGTCCCGGGCTGGACAAAGCAGGACGCTTGATCCCCTTTAAATAATAAGGTAGTAAGGCAATTTTTATTCTGAATAGAACGGAGATTCGTTTGAAGTCGGATGTTGAAAATGATTCAAAAACTTCTTTACTGCTTTACTTGCTTATGTATCTTTTATAATCAGAGTGCTAAGTTGTAAACACGTATTTGGTTTAAACTATCTGTACAGATGGCAGAACGCGTAACAAAATATAAATATGATCCTGATAGGTAAGCAAAGCTAAAAACGCATTCCGATTCATAAAAGAGAGGCAAATACATATCAAACAACAAAAACAAAAACCACATCATACCAAAGACCACCACCTTGTACATTATCAAAGACTACCACCTGGTACATTGTCATTTGCAAAAAAATATCAAAAAGCTCACCGTCAGCTTTTTAAACTCCTGGTCTTCTGAAGGACCTAATTGTAAACCGCATTGACAGAGAGAGCAACCGTCTTCTCAGTCTTCAAAGCATAGGGTTAGGCTAGAGTTTGTTTTTCCTGATCCAGCCGTAGTTGCGCATCCTTAGCATCTTGCGCCATCTTCTGCTTTAGCTGACGAACTTCATCCTCCAGCATCGAAACACGGGAAGTGCTCATAGACAGCAGACCATCCTTCTCCTCAAGAGCAGATCGAACGCTAGCAGGATCACTTTGGGAGGATTCAAGCTCTTAGTTAAGATCTGCACAACAAGAAAGAAGAGTTAAGAAAGAAAAACAGAAATAAGGTATTAAGATGGGATAAGCCAAATCTCCTAAGGGCTACCTCTATCAGCAGACAGGGTCTGTTCTAAAGTTTTCAGTGTGTCATCTCTTTCTTTTTCGAAGTGTTGACATTCAATAAATAGGTTACGGTAATCAAGCTCTCGCTGATTTAAATCCCCGGTTAGCGATGTCACTTGGTGAGAGAGGAGGTTGCGTTCATCGGTCAACTTCTCAAGTTCAAAGTTTGAAATGTCTAGCATCCACTACTCGCTTATCATTCCGAATTTTGAGGATCACACCACGGTAATTGTGGTTCTTAAGAGATAAAGCACGGACATCGACGCGAGCATTGTCGCGACTAGTTTGAAGATATTGGTTGTGAGATTTCAACTGATTTACTCTCTGTGCAAATCAAAATCGAAGATCGCTTCCAATCAAGGTCAGCAGAAGCATCGATGCGATAGCGCTTAAACTCATCCTGGAGCAACAGGAAGTCGGACCAAAGGATGGAGTGATCAACTCGTAACATCCTGAAATTTGAAGTACTGCTCTCCAGTTCGGCTTTTAACCTCTCAACCTCAACACTCCGAGAAAAATATTCCGATAATCACCAGATGGACTCTTTAAATAGCAAGGCAAAGAGGAAAAGAAGAAGAATAGAAAGGGATCAAGAGAACCTACCAGTGAATTTGACTAGATCTTCAGCACGGGATTTCCCAAGCTCCTTGTGCAAGTTCTCCGCAAAAGAGAGCTTCTCATTCAAGTCTTTCGACTCAGCCCTGAGCTTCTCGATCTCCACCTCCCATCTGGAAGTATCTACCACGACTGATTTAGACCGCTCCTGGTTCAACAAGGAGGTGATCTTATCCCAGGCCGCGGAGACCTTCTCGACTTGCGCTTTAAGCGCGGCAGCTTTAAGTTGATAGTACTGCATGAGCTTACAAAGGGAGAAGTCAATAACAGAACACACTTTACGAAGGAGGAAACGAGGGCAGTAATATCAGAACTCATATTAAAGACAGCAAACTGAGAGCATAAGTAAGCATGACCATCCACGAACTCTTTCATTTGGCCAAAATCAGCATCAGGGATGGTAGCATATCTCTCACTAACTTTGAACTGCTCCTCGTTGTAAATTGCGTTGGTGACCGCATCATAAGGATTAATGTGCATCTCCTCAAGCAACCTAGAACCAAGGTTTGAAGGCTCACCCCGGGATGGGTAGAAATCTGGGACCTCCAATAGTTTGTTATCTTTGGCCCAAGCAGAGGCAGTCGCATCATCAGAAAAGTTGAGGATCGCTTACATGACCAGCCTCGCTCCCTGGAGCAAGCTCGTTGTCTTTAACAGTCTCTGGCATCTCAGTATTCTCGTCACGATCTTGATGCCGAGCTGGGGAATCAATCTTCAAGGTATTAGGGATTGTAGATTGAACCCCGTCATCAGTATCGTGCTCCTAATCTGCGTCATCCTCTGATTCAACGATGATGTTGAGTGCCCAGGCTTCATTTGGAGAAGGTGGATTGGTATACATGGAACTTTTCCCAGTGATGGGAATCTCCTCATTTCCTTTGAGCGCATCGTGATCAACCGTTCTAACGGTCTCAGCAACAAAAGAATCTTCCACTGAAACAGAAGTTTTCGCAATATTAGCTTCAGGAGCATTAGGAGAAGCTGCAGCAGAAGGTTTATCCCCCATGAGATCCTTAAGAGGACCAATTTCATCAGGATTACCTTAAGAAGACGCCTCGCTGTCTTCTTCATCATTCTCACCACCATCAACCTTACCTTCCTCTTTATCACCATCGGAAGTTTCGTCCCCATCAGCAGAGGATTCTTCATCATCTTCCTCAGCCACAACTTTCTCCTCACGAGAAGCGATTTCCTCCTCATCATCCTCACCAACCGACGACCGGGTGGGATTGGAAGCATCAAAACAAGTGTCGGATCCGCAGAGGAAACTTTGGCTTTCTTGGAGGCCTACGATAAGCGTAATTGGTGAAAAGGAGTGACAAGGCGGTAAACTATGAAAAAACAGTAAACGATGAAAGAGCATGGGAAGGATAAACGACCCCACCAACTTGGCAGCAGCAGTCGGTCTCTTCCTCTTAGAAGCAGAGGGGCGGATCATTGTGCAGTAAGCGGCACATTTCTGATCAGAACAGGCACAATTAAAAACAACCGATGGCCGATGAAAGTTCAAAGTTGTAGATGGTGAGTTTTTGACAAGGGTCGGAATTGTAGAATCGCCTCTGCCTAGTTGCATGAACCTAGAAATACACGCACATATTTGTGTGCATATTTCTAAAACAACATCAAAACGTGAAACACTGTACTTCTACTTATTCCGCAAGAGGATTAAGAATGCAGTCTCTACAAGTAACTACAAGCATTCTATACTGACCCTGTAGTATATAATCTCTACATAATAAGTCTCAAGCTCCTAGATGGATTGCCCACTAGTATAGAGTAACTTGAGCCTTCTCTAGCGCTATTTCTAGAGCTTTCTCTGTACCCAATGTCTTCTATAGTGTTATTCCTAGAGTAATGTTGATACTCAAATTCTTATGTAAACAACATCAATTTACCGCTATAAGCATATTCTGGGAATAACTAATGTTTAATCCCCAAAATACATTCTAGCTTAACGCCTTGTTCGCAAAGAATACATCACAAATTGCTGTCTTGAGCTTAAAATATGCCGTTTTAGCGCTTTGCTCAGAGACAAGCCACGAATTATGCGTCAAATCTCTTGGACGCGCCACAAACAAGGAGCGATCCCTTAAAAGACGCATTGTGCCTCTGAACTAGGCTAACTCTAGCATTTTCTCGCATTGGCGTCAAGCTAGCCCTAACCCCTTTGCCTAGCACATCCGCGCTAACTCTTTCCCTAGCGCTAAAAATGCTAACTTCTCAGCCTAGCGCGTCTCTCCTTGGAACAATCGTTCTTGGCACAAGCTTCCTTGGCCACAAGCGTTCTTGGCACAAGCTTCCTTGGCCACAAGCATCCTTGCCACAAGCGTTCTTGGCCACAGTCTTCCTTGGCCACAGTCTTCCTTGACCTGAAGCGCTAGCTTCCTTGACCAGAAGCGATAGCACATCTCCATTTGCACAAGCCTTTTAACTGCTTCTTTTATAAATACACCATTCTTCTCAGTACTGGCCTAATATCAATGCTAGCCTTATATAGTTATCTAATAAGCCTATTTGCTAGGAAAGCTCCGCGTAATATTGGCTTTAAAACACTTTTAGAATTATGCCTTGCTACTTCGACGCTGACTTTTGGCCATTAAAACAACCATGTTACTCTCAAGTTGGTACCTAATTACTAAACCTATCAGACTCGATACTGATCAATCTAATTACCAAAATCAGTTAGTTGCGCAACTTGCCTCACTGAGTTAACAAGTAATTTGACTTCACTTGACTTAGTCAAAACAATAGTGCTTCACGACTCCATTATCATTCTACGAGACATCAAATACAACACATGGGGGGATTCTCATTGGGGTATTGGTCTGGCGGTCTACGAAAATCGTGTGTTGTGGCAACACATCCACGAACAAGAAGGTAACAAGTAGTGGGACGATTACAGAGCAGTTGAGATAATGGGGAATAATGGTCATACAAGTCTTCCTTAATTTTCGGACATAACTCCACTACTATATCCACAATTGTTACTCCTCCATTTCTTCTCTAAACTTCCACCACTTACGAGAACTCAGTGTGTCTTCTTAGAAATATAAATAGATGTCATCATTTATTTGAAACAACAACAAGGAAGAAATAAGATATTTAGAATTAACGATTCATCTCTGAGATAATCCATTCTTCTTTACACACTACAATTACTCATCACACTGATAATTTCCCAATCTTCTTTGCTTCCCTCCCTTAAGTCCTAGCCAATCTTCTCCACCATTGTGATCGAAGCAGGACATGAACGACCATTTCTTGGTTTAGGCTCGTCCTGTTTGAGATTGATATCTCGAACCTACCTGAAAGTACTCTTTTGTAGTACATTTGTTTTCACCCTAAAACAAAAGTGAAAAAGTAACGATAACACTCACCATGGGGAAGCCAAAAAAGTTCATCTTCCAGGGAACGTAATCCCCAAATTACTCAGGAGCACCCTCCCTTTGCTGAAGAGGATCTCCGTATATCCAATCGTAAGCCCAAGGGATGACTATGACAATCGGAGTCCCCGGGTCCAAGAGTAATCATGATCTGACCGAAGACGATCAGAATCGGGGAGCTAAACATTGTCCTTAACAAGAACGAATTTAATACCGTTAACAACAATCTCATCCAACAAGTGAAACTCGCCAGCAGCTTTTTGTTTCTCGGTCAAGGCCATATGACAAACGCTCAAGCTCCATGACACCCAGTTCTTCTTGGACGTACTGTCAGAATACGAATTGTTGAAATTTTCCTAGTTATACTCTCGACTCCTATCCTAGGCCTGTAAGATTTCATGCTGGTCAGCCCCTGAGCATGTACGGGTCTTGTTCTGATACCATGTTAAAGTCTGCGGACATCCAATTCAAAACCAATTTGCTATGAGTGGAGTGGCCCTTCCATATTATATTTTAAGTTCATTATGGGGATATTAGTAATGTGGGACTATTATCCTTCACAGCTACACTCTCTCATCACATGCCAGGCGCTCCCATTATATTGCATAACAACACGATGATAAGACTTGTCAGATTTATTGCGATTGGCGAGGGCCTCGTGCAAAAAAGGATGATCACGATCATACAAAGGAAGTCTTAAACCCGCTTTCAACTGATCCATTGAGGTGAGAAGATGCATCTCGTCGTACGGAAACTGCTCGGTCATCTCTAAAGTGATATCATCATGATCGCCATAGAAAGAAATCTCAAAACGCTGAAGGTCAAATTCCTTCTTGATTGCATCCAAAGAAAGTTGACGAAAGCCTTGATTAGGATTCAGATCTCTTCCCTCACTATGAGTAATGACAGGCGCAGTAGGAACCGCAGATAAGAGGTTCCGAAACAATGTCCTATTAATATCCTTTTCCATACCACGAGGTGCAACACTAGTTAAAGGACGATTAGAACCTTGAGGAGACGTAACTATGAAAGAATTCTGAATTGGCTTAGAACGTCCCTCAACTCGCGGTTCACGACTACGCTCACAACCTCGGTCTGCGGTTTTATCCTCTGAAATTTTGCCTTTTCCGCTAGGAGGTCTTGACATAACATATATGGATCCCTTGGGCGCTTTGTCTTCCTTACTCGGTGCTTGCTCTTAACGATCGAAGGGATCCTTACCCTGTTGGCCGCCACTTCTGGAAGAACTGGTCATGTTATGCAGAAAAATATCAAAGGATGGAGTGAATCCCATAAACTCAATCATAAAGAAGGGACGCAAAAAGGATGATGATCATAAAATCACAGAAAACACCATGGAAGATGAGAAATGGCAAAAGTTTAACATGCGATTAATCAAATGACATCAGGATTTTTTCAACCTCATCAAAAACATCATACAAATGGTAAATCAAGAATCAAGAAAAAATAATAGATCAATTAGTGGATCAAGACTTACCGAATAATGAATTATCAGAGATGATGAAATGGTAGGTGATAATAATGGAATCAGACAACAAGTCTTCAAAAGTGCAAAATTAGAATTTGAAGATGAATCAGCGTCTTCAGGTAGAGAGGGGAGCAAGACTCATAGAAGTTAATGAAAACTAAAATAGCAGAAGAATTAAAGGGCATAAAACAAGAACGAGGAATAAGAATTGAATTCTGGGAGAAAGCCACCTTAAATAGTAGGAGAATGGCGTCGCGAGAATTTAGAAGAATTGAATGCAAAGTGGAGATCATGCGTAGGTGACGGTGACCATGTGAATTTGATTTACCAGAATAACCTTCAGTGATTCAGGCAAACCAAGGGGAAAACTATAAATGCATAATTTACAACGTACACGTGGCAAAATATCAAGACAGAGGCAACGAAAACTCAATGCAAGCGAAGCACTGAAGAAGGCGTAATATTGTTTTATCAAATCCCAAGACAGAAAGGAATGGACGGCCAGGATACGCCCATAATTTCTTGGTGAGACAGGACAGCCGGAAAGAGCCGTTGCACGTGTGCAGTGGTCAACTCAGCATTTAATGCTCTTACCTAACCACATATCCTACGTGGCAATCCAATAATATCGTATGCAACACCAGTTGAAACCGTGAAGTCATAAGATACGACTCTCGGTATCCGGTCTTGACATTTGAATAAGCAAAAGGCAAGCCTCAGCAAAGCTCTATAAATAGGAAGATTGGACTTTGGAGAAGAGGGGGAAGGGTCTTTCAGGAGTGGAGATTAGGAACAGAGTGAAGGATATTGTACTTACCTTATACTTGTATCTACTTACCTTTGCGTTCCAAACACATTGTAACACCAAAGATTCAATAGTAAGATCTCAAACTCATTACCCAATGAATGTAGGCTTCTGCTGAACCACGTAAAATCACTTGTGTCATTTATATTACAAGCATTTTACATGGCTAATTACTTATGCTTTATTGTTCAATCATATTTACTTTGTTTAAGAAATGATTTTACTCATGCGTACTACTACAAACCCTGCTAGATTCACTAGTTGAGTTTTTAGCAGTTACAAGGACCTAATCAGCAACTCGATATTTCACAACTACCCAATGATCTGGGGTTATTGTATGGACACGAAAATATTTCACCCGAGTGCATTTTATCCTTGCTCTTGATGTTTCTTTCTAAGATGAGTACTTTTCCTGCTTGGGATAAAAAAAAAGCGAATTAAGAAAGAACTACCTTTCTTTACGGATAAAAAAAAAAAACTTTGTGCATATGGAACATCATTTTGATCTTGTTTCTAATACTTCCTGAACTACAGCAGTTTTTGTCGTGTATTTGCAAGATTTTCATTAGCTTACCATATATATGCCTAAAATGATTTGGAATCTAATATCCCGGACGCTATAACCATATATATGCCTAAAATGATATTCCATTGCAATTACTGTGAGGATGAAGCTTTGCCAAAATCGATCCAAATAAACTAGCATGGAAAAAATAATCTTATTATACAACATGCATCTAGCAATATCTTTTGAAAGAACCTTAAGAACGTTAAACAATGAATGAATGAAGAAATAAGATGCAGGAAGACATGGGAGGGGAAGACTAGAAAATTTACCATTTGAGTATTTAGTTTTTTCCAACATCTCAATATTAGCTTCACAACTCTTAGTGTTTTAGAATCTTAGCTCAAGAATAAAGTACTGGCAGAGTGATTTCACTTCACTAACTACTTCTCAAGGATCAACGGGAACCCTCCTATAGGTATAGGGTAGGGCAGTCTCCCTTTCTGGGAACAACTCATCATCCATCCAGACCCCTAAAGTAAATTGCAAATAGTTTGAACTCAATGAAAAGATCAATTTATAAAAACTTGAACTTGTGACAGATAGATCATGCATCTCTCACGAAAAACAACATCCCATGATCCAACAGTAACAGGATGGTGTAAACCGAGTGTAACCATAAGTTGATGCACAGTTGAGAGAACTTGGTGGTGTAAACAGAATATAAGAAGAACCCTATTATTTGGGCTTCATACCTTGGCTTTTAAGGGCTTATAAAATAACAAAATATGATCATCAGGTATCCAACTAAAAAATCCCTTAACCCACTAATTATGATAATGGCTAGAGTACATTCGTTTAATTAGTGGTAAAAAATTAATTAGCCAAATTAATTAAGATTAATGGTTGGTTAGATTACTGATATGATTTAAATTTGTGGTTTAAAAATCAAAATCAGAATCAAATTAAATCTACGGTTAGAAACATGTGAACTCCGAGCCGTAAAATAGAGTTACGACTAGTTATTAATGTATAAAACCCCAGCCTTAAATAAGTTTATATTGTTAGGTTTGTAGGTGTCGACCCAGCCGTAAGATTGGAATAACCAACATACGGTTAGGATTCCAAACCGTAAGAAAAATAATTGTGTCTTCTATGGATGGTTCTGGTACTGAAGACAACCGTAGAAGACATTTATGGTTTGCTTATGTGATAAACCCAGCCGTAAGTAACCCTGAATGTGTTTGATTTTTTCCAAAGTAATTGAGATTGAACACTAATACTCATTTATTGACGCTAAAAAGGATATTTCATAACATTTTTCATTGAAGGGAGTGATATTACAATGAGTGAAAAGACATAAAGTAGATAAATTATACATGAATAGTTAAACATCGAAATACAAGTTTTTACCCATTAAAACATTATAGACCTCTTGATTCCTGAATTTTTGGTCAAAGATTAGCTTATACCGATGAAGAAAAATTTCATAGTATAGTTGAGACTTGAGATACACTTAGTTGGGTTATAATTTCTTCACTGTCGACGGTAGGATACATCCGCTTGGTTTCCACCACAACCGATCTAAAATCCTCACATCGACTATGGAGTAGTTCGAATCTTTCTCTGATGCGTTCGAATGATCTTCCATTTCGATTGCCGTCGAACGTGACAAAAATTATGATGACACGGTTCCATAAATTATCCGAGGGTTGTTCTAAGTTAATATTACGGTCTTGATCATGCTTTGTGGTTGTCGACCATGCGCGAGCTATGGCAACATCTTCTCTAGTGACGAATTTAGCAGCCGTGTTTTGGAGTTTTTGGATTATGGATAAAGAGGTGTATTTGTTGAGAAACAATTTGAGAAGAGAAGTTAATAGGTGTATTTGTTGAGAGGATAGTGATCTATATATATATATATGAAATACCCAACAATTATAAATTTTGAAAAATCAAGTCGTTCGGTAGTAATTGTACTGTTGGACATTGGAAAATATAGCAAGAGCAAAAAATTTAAGTTCTCTATATCTAGGAATTGGGTATGACGACCTAGTCGGAGACATGCCCCATGGGTAGTTACAGTTAGGTTAGTGTACAAACCAAGTCGTAGGGAAAACTCAGGATCACTTATGGTTAGGTTTGGTTATAAACCCAAACGTAAATTAGAGCTTTGGTGTTTACGGTTGGATTTTGTAATCTTTTCAACCGTAAAATTGACATAAATGCCAGAAATGATTGATATATGACTAGGTTTCCTTACCGTAGGTAAAACTCAGGGTCTCTTATAGTTAGCTTTGAAACTTAAGTTAGCCGTAAACCTGACAGACTTTTATAAATTGCTGACTTTTGGTTAGGTTTTCAAGTACTCGACCTAGCTGTAAATGACACTGAGTTACTATTTTTTACTTAATCTTGGAATATTCTTCATTGTATTTGGAATGACACTATTAAAAAAACTAATAATCATTCATTCAAACTAAATACATATCCATAACTAAATAAATGTATCCTTTAAATCCATTAATCCAAAAATTCAAGTTCAAATTCAACCAAAGCTAAATTGAAAGTAATAAATATCAATATCCGCAACAAAATTAAAAAAAAAAAAAATCAACCTCGACCTTTTCCTTTTCCTTTGCCACGACCTTCAGCTTTACCTCGACCTTGACCTTTTTCTTTATCTTGAGGTTGATTTTGAACCATCTCCTCATTTGAAATTCCACTAGATGAAGAACCAGTGAGAGTAGTTGTTTCGAAGCTAGAGGATGCAGACTATTTCTCTTGGAACCCCTAGTTTCTTCATCATTGTTGTACCGATAGAGACTTGAAGATTCAGGGTCAGGTAGACGTTCAATCTGTCGTCTTTGTTCTTCAACCCTCAACACTTTAGTAGTATTAATGCAACCGCTACTTTACTTATACAAAATTTTAAAAACTAATACAATAAGAAATGAAATAGTATATGTACCACCCTAAGATATCTCTCTTTCCAAAAATTTGCTCCCTTCGAGGAACTTGGATGATCCATATTGTTTTTGAAATATGGTATCACTTCCGGATCCATATTTATCATATAAGGATAACCAAATTTGTTGAACCATGACAAGTAATTATCCTCGGCTAGTTTTGTGCCATAAAAGGAACTCAACCCATTCATATCAATTTGGTAGGGGGATTGAATACAACTGTTCCAATCGTTGACCGATGCAACCGGATGGTAAACTAATCTCACATTATTAACTGAAAGGCTAGAGTGTGTTATGTCCATCTTAAAGTATGCATCATCGATAAAAATTTTCAGGACAATTCTAATTTGGCGGAGAGTTCTACGAGGGTTGTAAATGACGTACCCTCTTGGATGATATAACGGTCCGTTATAGGTAGACACATCGGTAAATTCACCAGCATCCTTGCCATCATCATCAAGCCTGAGGTACGGGTCAAAAACCACATCTTGAACTGTTAGAGTGTCCAATTTACCCATCATTTTAACCATCTTAGCCTCCTTGTCCTTTTGTTGATTTCCTGAGAAGGGATATCTGCTTACTGTAGGAGTAGGGGAACGCCAATATATATCCTCTGTTGGCCTACTCAAGGTAGAAAAATGGTCATAAACCCAATGATTGTGCAAAAACAGAATGATATTAAACACAAATCAATATGAAATTTAAACAAACATTGGAAATATAACACAAAAATTACTTGAATAAGGACAACATTGCCAGTAATTTGTGTGACGTTCCACCTTGAAGCTTTACCAAGACTCTCAAGTAAGAAAGAAAGGGTGGCAGTGCCCCACGACTACTCTGATACCTTGTTCAACTCCGGATCAAGACTAATATGTTGTAAGAGTTGTAGATAGCAAGCGTTCACCCTGTTACCCAAAATATCGGGAAAAATGATGGTGCCAAGTGCGTATAACAAGTATGATGTAGCTGTATGTCTAACCATTGCTTCATCCATCTCCCTCTCCCTGGAATTCTCGATTTTTTTCCTCAAACGACTCAAATTTATCTTTTTGCAATTTTAGCCGACAAAAGTTCACCATCCTTTTATCTTATCCTAAGTCCCTCTCCCTTCGGCTTTTCTCCGGCTCGTATCTCAAAATCTTCTTTGGCTTCATTCTTGTGCCATCCAAGACAATCTTCGATCAACTTCAAAAGATCTTCAAACTTAAGAGTGTCATCGGAATCCTTGTGCATGAATTTTCCATCCACGGAAAGGCCTGTAATTTGGAGTGCATCGTCCGGAGTGTTATTCATCTCGCCGATTGGAAGATGAAAAATCTATGTGTCGGGAAATACCTCTCCCTAGAGGAGAAAACAGTAACAACATCGTATTGCTTATGTGCATAGGATATTCCAGGACATAAGCCCGAAGCCCGTACCAAGGTTACCACCTCTTCGGTAACCTTATCCAATTAACAAAAATTCGCCCTCTGATGTTTGAGTTTCGGGACCGATGTCGCATGATCCTACATAAACAATGATAATAACATTATATTAGGTTTTAATTTAGATTATATTATATTATTACCAACGCCCAATAGACCCTTGCCGCCCAAGAATATTGGTACCTAAATAAGACGAAGGTCCTATCCCTTGGATCATCCCAAGGTCTTCCATTCGCCTTGTCAGGATTTTTTTTTTATTGTTAATGACTTGAGATATTGTAGGAGAAGCTATCTTCTTCTTTTTTTCCTTTCCCTTTAGCTTTAGATGGATCAACCAATGGAAAAAAACTTGTTTCGGCCCTATGTTCTTCTACAATATCATGTTGTTGTTGTTGTTGAGAAAGCACAAGTCGACATTCAGTATTATCTTCTATTGGTTCATTAACAACAAGTGCACCTTGCTTCCTTTTGGCTGCACCCAAAATTTTCTTGTGACGAGGGGTTGGAGTAGGATCATTTATTGGTGTTACTTTTTGTGTTCTTCTCTTTTTGCCCTTTTGTGTTCTAAAAAAATTAAGAAAAGCATGATCAACAGATATAACAAGAAAACAAAGCTCAAAATTTGAAAAACAAAACAAAAACTTGATTTCAACACATATAAAAGGAAACTCAAGGTCGCTTAGGATGGGAAAATCAGTCTACGACTGGAAATTTTTCTATTACGGATGGGAAACATATATCTACGGATGGGTCAAAAATGTTTACGGTTGGTTTTTTGACCATCGACCTAGCCGTAAGTAAGGGAAAAAAAGTGAAACTCATGGTCACTTACGGCTAGGAATAGATTTATACGGTTGGGTAATGTTATACTTATGGTTGACTTTCATAGCATCGACCTAGCCGTAAATATTTTAACTCAAATTTTGGGTCACTTACTGTAATACCCCAATTCGGCAGGTAGGGTTCGCCGAATGGAATATAGGTAATGGTTTGTCCTTTCCTAACACCGAGGCCTTTTCAGCACAACTGGCTCAGAGTTGGCAAAAAGCTTTGCAGTTAAGCGTGCTTGGACGGGAGTAATCCCGGGATGGGTGACCTCCCGGGAAGCTGATGCTGGATGACCGTAGCGGTGCTCGTAGAAAACCCCAAACTGCCGGATGACCGCAGTGGCTAAGTGGGGACAATATCGGTGGAAGGTCGGGTCATTACAAAAATGGTATCAGAGCCGACGACGGGTCACCTGCCAAGGGTAAGAGAGTACGCTGGACGGGGTGTTCCAGGTATCGGTCTCGTAGGTGGTAGGGAACATCGGAGATCTTGGCTTGAATATATTCCGGAGCCGAGGAAGGCTCCAATTTAAGGTGGTGGTATTGTAATACCCCAATTCGACAGGTAGGGTTCGCCGAATGGAATATAGTTAATGGTTTGTCCTTTCCTAACACCGAGGCCTTTTTCAGCACAACTGGCTCAGAGTTGGCAAAAAACTCTGCAGTTAAGCGTGCTCGGGCGGGAGTAATCTAAGGATGGGTGACCTCCCGGGAAGCTGCTGCTGGATGACCGCAGCGGTGCTCGTAGAAAACCCCACACTACCGGATGACCGCAGTGGCTAAGTGGGGAAAGAGATAGTTTAGAACTACGTGGCTATTGTCATACCCCTTATCCTAGAACTGCATGCTCTCTAGTATCAGGCTTAGGTTAGTTGTTT